>JAMBLF010001149.1:0-131889 GCA_030578115.1 Leucoptera coffeella | reverse complement strand
ATTTATACACTTGCATTAAAATGTCTGCCGGAAGTCAAATCAATTCACAATCTTATTTTAACTAAATATCAGAATCAAATCCAAGACGTTTCTAGTTAAAGTTATAATATGATAATATTATTATTATAACGTTTCCACTCCAAATTAAATACATAGATAACTTTGATAAAAATAAAAATACTTATTGACAATGGAATTTATACTGATGACATTTCGGCGGATATTGGTACGTAGTACAATAATTAGAATAAGGAAATAGTTTTAAAAATTAACCATATAGATATTATTGAAACTATTTATAAAATAACATATCATGATCTGATCTAACAATAGGTAATCAAGAAATCATGTACTAGCGGTTCCCAAACTGACTAAGCCAAAGCAATACCAGAGCCAGAAGAATCCGAGAAAGGATTTTATTCAAACTGTACACTACCTTACAAACAAAAAAATCAGAATCTTCCGTGCACTAATATCCAAATACTAATCCAATTTAAAAAGCACACACTTCAGATAAGTTTAGTGAAACACAACTTCAACTCTTATAGCAATTAAACTTATAAATTGTTTATTTTTATATGGATTAAGTTTTAGATTTAAAGTTATTTGTTATATTTTAGATGTCCTTCAAAGTCATTTAATAACATATGAGAACTAAACTATTAGTCTGTTAATAACAGCTAGTTAAATTAACAAATTGATTTTCGATTTTAAACTTACCGACATTAATCACGAGTATAATTATTATTGAAGATTTTTTATTAGAATAGATACCGTAAACTGGGGGTGAATAACAACACCCTCACGGGTTGGATGCTTTATATATTTTCGTAGAACAGCTTATTGTAAATCTAACAACTTTAATTATGTAAGTCTCAGTTTATTTATATAGTTTTCAATTACCCCAAGACTGTTTTTATTAGCAATACAAAAAAAAACAAAGAAATATGCAGTGTTGCAATTCACACTGTCATAGGGGTGAAAAAAAAACGACATAGGGGGTCAAAAGCAACACTATTAAGTAAGCAGGTGAAATTTATCTTAAAATCAGCCCATTTATAATAAAACAGCTTTATTTTACGAAAATTATTTATTCTTTTGTCTTCTTAAACTTTTTCAATATTTTCTTTTTTATAAGAGGCGATGGCGTTTGCCCCGAGGATTGGGCTTAAAATTTCGAGGCATTTTTCTAATCCGTTACTCTGCAAATAAGATCAAGTTTAAGCGTTTAATTAACTTTAGATTAATTTGTTTTTATTCACCCCAAGGACTTTGCTATTCACCCCAAAGGACGTTGCTGATTGACCCCACGACTTCGTTGTTAATCACCCCGTTTGACCAGTTAAAATCTAACCGCAAAACTCATGCTTACAGAAACTTTTTAAATTATTCAGCTAAATGCTTACCTTTTATGCCCAATTTGTTAACGGATAACTATATCGAAAAACTATCCCAGAAATCCTTTAATTATCTGTATTTGTCTTGCCAAAAAAAATAAAGTTTTTTGCACAAAAAATACCGGTCGGCAACACAAGTTTTTATTTTTATGTTGTTCGCTAACAGCTGTTTTTGACAATGAACAAGCAGTGTTGCCATACTAAAAATATAATATTTCGTGATCCTATCCAAGAGTTTTTTTTTTATGCATTTGGGTTATATTAGCCATAAGGCCCTCGAATAGTTTTTTCGCAAATCTTTTGTTAATCACCCCACAGTTGCAAATCACCCCGTTTACTACGGTGTGTAATTTGTACTTTTTATAGCGGAACTAGTTTGTAATGTATTACTAAACATTATTAATTATAAATTGAGCCATATAGTTTATTTTAATACCTATTTACGAATTTATTTCCTCAGAGCTCAAATTTTACGTCCACTTATAACTAGGGTTGCCAGCCGAAAATATACGGACGAGTACACGGCCAGGGTTGTTTATTTCAGCTACTTTCATAGCATTATGTGCAATGGCATCTTGCTGTGGGGTGGTGCTGCTGACATAAGACACAATATTCGTTTTGCAGAAGAGGGCTGTCCGCTGCATTTACAGAATGGGCCCCAGAGAGTCACTCCGCTATAAATATAAAGAAGTGGATATTTTGACGGTTGTTGTTCAGTACATATATGAGGTGTGTCATTTATGTACATAAAAGTATAAATAATTTTAAAAGAAACTGTGATGTTCATTAAAGTAATACTAGGAACAAACATGTAGCGAACAAACAAACATAAGAAATTAAGTAGTTACTAAGTCGTCGCCCCGTAGCAACAACAGTTGAGACGGTTGTTGTTAAAAAAATAATGACAGCGTGAAAAATCTAGATTGTACTGAACTACTGATGGATAGTATCAAGTAAAGAACTGGTGAAATAGTGCTTGTGTTTTATTTGGGAGTCTTCCCAATACACACAACTACATTGGTGACCCCTGTGAATAATGTCGAACCCACAAAAGAACGACCCCATTTTGCCTGCTGCTGAATTGCACCGAGTTGGAGTTCGCGTGCCACCTTTCTACCCTGAAAGACCGGCGTTATGGTTCGCCCAATTGGAGTCGCAGTTCGTGCTAGCACAGGTAACCCAAGAAAGCACCAAGTTCCATTACTGCATGTCGAAGCTTGACCCTCAATATGCTGCGGAGGGTCGAGGATATAATCGTGGACACAACAATCAAGGTCAAGTACAGCAGACTAAAGGCCGAAACTGGTGAAGCGACTGAGTGCTTCACGTGACAAACAAGTGATTCAGCTAGTGCCGCATGAGGAATTAGGTGATAGATCTCCATCACAATTTCTGCGACACTTGAAACAGCTTGCTGGGCCTGACGTACCCGGCTGATTTCCTCCGTACGATTTGGACATCTCGCCTACCTACCACCGCACAATCTATCATCGCATCACAGCTAAATACGCCACTGGAACAAGTAGCTGAACTGGCAGATAATATCATCTGATGTGATGGTGACGAATGGAGTGAATAAGGATGCACAGATTGCGAGTCTTCAGGAGCAGATCTATCAACTTCGTAAGCAGTTAAGCAGCCTTTCAACCCGACGAGACACTGAGAGGCATGGTGCGCGGGCCACGTTCCCGATCAACGCGTTCACCCCCGTTCCAGCTCACGCAGTAACAAGTATCCAACTTGTTGGTACCACTACAAGTTCGACGCGCGGGCTAAGCGCTGCCTACCACCGTGTGACAAGGGAAACGCCCACGGCAGTCCAGTGATGGCGACCAGCGACTGCCCGAACATCGGTCGCCTGTTCGCCGTAGATAGTAGGACAAAAAGTGCAATTTTTTAGTACGAGTAGATACAGGCAGTGATGTGTCTGTATCCCATCTCGGCAACTACGAGAGTCGTCGTGTGCGATCTAATTACGAACTCAGTGCCGTGAATGGATCGACTATACATACCTACGGTTATGTGCAATTAGTGCTTAACATAGGGCTGCGCTGCGACTTCGCTTGGAAGTTTATTGTTGCGGATGTGACTAAGGCAATTATAGGCGTTGACTTTTTATCTCATTTTAATATTATGGTAGATGTTCGTAACCAACGCTTATTAGATTGTAAGACAACCTGTCTCGTCCGTGGCTTCACGTGCTCGGATGTTCTGAAAATGTTTCTTCAGTCAAAGTAGTGTTAGGAAATACTGACTTTCATAAAATTCTTTCAGAATATCCTGACATTTACCCGGCCAACAGGCATTCATCGCACATACACACACCAAAACTGAACATCACATACGTACCACCCCTGGTCCGCCAGTTTCTTGTACTCCACGCAGGTTGACTCCTGAGAAGTTAAAGATAGCGAAGGCCGAATTTAAAGAAATGCTTCGGGAATGGAACTTGTCGACCTTCAGACTCGCCATGGGCATCTCCTCTTCACTTAGTGCCAAAGAAGGACAACGGATGGCGTCCATGTGGTGACTACCGCATGCTCAACTCGCGAACTATTCCTGATAAGTATCCTATCCGACACATTCATGATTTTTCTCATAACATCTCTGGTTGTAAGGTTTTTTCTACCATCGATCATGTGAAAGCCTACAATTAAATCACTGTTTGTGCTGATGACATCCCTAAAACAGCAATTACTACGCCGTTTGGAAGCTTCGAATACCTTTTCATGAATTTCTGGCTCCGTAATGCCGGTGCCGGTGTAACGTTGTTGTGATGAGATGTTACGCGGTCTTGACTTCACATTTGCATATCTAGATGACATTTTAGTGTTTTCCCACAGATGTAGATACACATAAAAAGCATCTGAGACAGGTTTTTGAACGACTTAAGCAATATGGTATCAACACCGCTAAACGGTTTTCGGTGTCTCTCATGTTCAATTTCTTGGGTACAGCATATCTGTCGAAGGGACTAAGCCACTGCCTTCCAAAGTTGAGGCAATCAAGAACTTTCCTTGCCCCAGAACCATCAAAGAGTTGCGTAGATTCTTAGGAATGCTGAATTTTTACCGTCGTTTCATACCGAAAGCCGCTGAACATCAGGTACCTCTCAATGATTTGCTAGTTGGTGCCAAGAAAAGCTCTCAACCTGTGGACTTCACGCAGAAAGAGATCAGCGCTTTCAACATGTGCAAGGACAGTTTGTGTGAGGCTGCTATGTTAGCTCACCCAGAATGCGGTGCGAAGATCGCACTAGTGACTGATGCTGCCGACAAAGCCATTGGTAGTATTCTCCCAGCAGCTCAAAGGCAAAGATTGGCAACCTCTAGCGTTTTGCACTCGAAAACTTTCTCCGACGCAACAAAACTACTCAGCTTACGATCGAGAACTGTTCTTAGTACTTCAGGCACATGATAGAGGCTAGAGATTTAGTGATTTACAACGGATCACAAACCTCTAACTTTTGCATTCCAATATCGAAGAGACAACTGTTCACTTAGACAGTTTAGGTATTTTGACTTGATTTCGCAGTTCAGCACTGACATAAGGCACATATCTGGAGATGATAATGTCGTTGCAGATGCTTTGTCTCGCATTGAAGAGGTCTCACACCCCGGTGAACTTTCAACATCTTGCCCTTATCTCAGCAAACTGATACGGAACTGAATTAACTTCTTGATGACAACACTACTTCTCTTCATCTCATTAAAGCCAAAGTCCCCGGTTTTGATGTTTTACTATACTGTGATGACAATCATAACGTACTCAGGCCTTTTCTTACGAAAGATTTGCGTCAGCAGGTTTTTGACTGTCTACATAGCCTAAGCCATCCTGGTGTCAAAGCCACAACGAGATTATTGTGTGAACGGTTTGTTTGGCCAGGAATGAAGAAAGACTGTAGAAAATGGGGTACGCCGCATGTCAAGCTTGCCAAAAATCTAAAGTCAATCGTCACGTAGTTTCTCCATTAGAGGTAGCTTTGAACTACCACGTGTAAGGTTTTCCTTCGTTCATATCGACTTTATTGGGCCTCTCCCTTCTTGCCAAGGTTTTCGTTATTGTCTCACCGCCATTGATCGTTTTACGCGTTGGGCTGTGGCAATACCTATCCCAAACATGTCTGCCGAAAACACCGCCAAAGCTCTCGTGAGTGGATTGGATTTCACGCTTCGGTTGCATGACGGATATAGTTACCGACCGTGGAAAACAATTCGAAGCTGATTTGTTTAAACAACTGTCGAAAATCATTGGTTTTCAGCGTAGACGTACAACTGCGTATCACCCAGCCTGTAACGGTATAATTGAACGTTTCCATAGGCAGCTCAAAACTGCCATTATTGTCACGGTGACATTAATTGGGGTTGAATCATTACCCATTGTCCTCATAGGTATAGCTAGTGCATATAAAGAAGACATACAATCATCTTCTGCTGAATTGGTCTACGGCCAACCGTTACGCTTACCTGGTGACTTCTTTGACGCCACAATAGAAGACACAATTAACGTCACAAACTATTTATTTCGACCTTCGCAAGCTTATTTACAATTTAAGTCCATTGCCAGCTTCACGTCACGGAAACAAACGTTCTATCTTTGTGTATAAAGACCTAAACAAAGCTTCTCATGTGTTTCTTAGAGACGACACTGTAGGTGGTTCTCTAAAAGCAGCTTACACAGGACCCTACGAAGTCGTAGAACATGGTGATAAAGTTTTAAAACTACTTGTGAAAGGTGAAAACGTAACAGTCTCGATAGATCGTGTAAAACCTGCATACATTTTACAGACTGCTAGCGATACACCAGCCAAACAAACATCATTAAAACCTCCAACAAACAGACCACAATACTCACCTATAACTCAAAAAAATCAGGAAGAAAACGTTGTCAGAACATCATCTGGTCGTATAGTTCGTTTCCCTGATTACTATCGTCGCCAGTTATTGTTGAGTTTCTTATTTTCATTTGTTGATACTTTACGATTTTTGTGTAAATAATTTGGAACCAAATTTATTAAATTACTTTCAAAATTCAAAAATACAAAACCAACAGTAAAAAGAATAGCAAGGGGGGGCCAGAGTTTTTGTGGCTCGGGCCCTCACTAAAGTGATAGACGACGTGGTTGACTACAATTATTTCAAGAGCTGGAAATCATTATTCATTTTTCATATTCAACTCTCCACGCAATCGAAATCAAATAATAATCAATCCCTCACATCAACCATTAAAAAAATTGTACACATCCAATCACTGTAGATACTTCATTAAACTATTCACACAAAAACAGCTCTTTTAACATCAACAAAAAAAATAGAATCAAAAACTTTATGATGGAGGTTTTAAAGGGGCTGCTCAGCTCTTGTTTTTCTAGTGTTGCTTTGGCTCCGGATAAATCTCATTCCTTGGATAGCTTGCGGAAGAAGCATCCACCTTCGAGAGGGACCTCGACATTGCCCAATGCACCGGACTCTGGGCCTCACTCTTTTGAGGCGACGGCAGAGGAGACGCCTGGCCGCGGTCATGTCCTTCAAGAATGGCTCTGCTGGTGGCATCGACGCTCTTACCCCCTCAGCACCTCAAGGATCTGATGGGTGAGATCATGGGGTGAGACTGGTAGGTCATTGTTGTTGGCTTTGGACGCGTCTGGTTAATCTGATGCTGTCGGGTAAAGTGTGTGAGGGCTATTTTAGATGTATTATATGGTGCTAACCTTTGCACGCTGAAGAAGAAGGACGGTGGCATAAGACCTATTGTGGTAGGAAGCACCATTCGGCGCTTGGTTTCCAAGATCTGCTGCCAGCGCATCTTGCCCCCTTGTGCAGCCCATTTTTCAGCCGATCCAGATGGGTTTCGGCACGAGGGGGGGGGGCTGTGAGGCCGCCGTCCATTCAGCGCGCACTTTCCTGGAGAGTGACGTCGGCGAGGTTTTGCTCAAGGTGGATGTACGATAATTCCTTTAATTCTGTTGACAGGGCAGCCTTGTTGACACAAATACGAGAAAAAATACCTCTGGCATATTGTTATCTTTGCAATGTTATAGTAAATCTTCAAAATTAATATACAAGCAAAATTTTGTAGATTCAAGTATTGGATGTCAACAAGGCGACCCCTTGGGACCAGCCATTTTCAGTTTCGCGATACAGCTACATATTGAAGCTATATCTTCAGGGTTTAATGTATGGTATCTCGATGACGGCACTCTTGGTGGCGAAGCGAATACAGTATTTAATGATTTACAAAAACTTATTCAAAATTTCTCTACAATAGGTCTTACATTAAATTATTAAAAATGTGAACTTTATATAAATCAACAATTGAGTTTGGAACAAAAAGCCGAAATTAGTAAAAAATTTTATTCAATAGCACCGAATATAAAAAATCTAAAGACTCGCTTCGTCTCCTCGGCGCCCCTTTGAACGACGAATCCTTACCCGCCTTCATTCAAGAAAAAATTGCAAAATATTATGAATCATCCGTACGATTGGAAAACATATCACCGCTTTTTGGCTTACACCATCATTAAATATTGTATATTTATTCCAAATTTTTTATATTTTCTTAGAACTAGTTATTTGTGGAAACATCATTTCTTTTTGGAACAGTTGGACAATATTATTCGGTCAACCTTATCCAAAATCTTAAATTATAATTTCACTGAACATTGTTGGACACATGCATCACTTCCCATTCGTTTTGGCGGGTTGGCCATTCGTTGCGCATCCGAGCGTGGCGCTCTCAGCCTTCCTCTCTTCCGTCTATGGCACGTCGGAATTGTGCCTGAAAATCATCGACCCTAGTATGGGTCATACATTAATGACGAGTCTAAATGAAGCGAGGGAGGCCCGGTTAGCTTTGGTTGGTCCCGGGACCGATACTACTCTTGGTTTGGTATCACAAAGGCTATGGGACGAGCCACTGTGTAAACAGATTCAATTAAACCTTTTTAAATTCAGTTTCTTGTGTTACACAGCGTGCTCAGCTCTTAGCGGCTGCCACGCCAGAGTCAGGGTATTGGTTAAACGCCCTGCCTTCCGCAGTTATCGGCACACTGCTAGATAGAACCAGCTTCTGTCTAGCAGTATGTCTCAGGGTAGGCGCTAAGATTTGTAGGACACATCGCTGTCGTTGTGGGACAGATGTCGATCCCTTCGGGCATCATGGGCTGTCGTGCCAGCGCAGTGCAGGTCGCCTGTCACGTCACGCGGCTCTGAATGACGTCATACGCCGCGTTCTTGTCAGCGCTCGTGTGCCTGCAGTGCTGGAGCCTTCCGGTCTGGTGCGCGACGATAGCAAGAGACCGGATGGTATGACGCTCATTCCATGGAAGAGTGGCAAGGCTCTGGTGTGGGATGCCACCAGCGTCGACACACTGGCGCCTTGTCATGTCTCCCGGAGCGCTGTCGAGGCGGGATCTGCTGCTGCTGCGGCAGAGTTTGAAGCGGCGCAAATATTCTTTACTTGGGGGGGAATATAGTTTTGTTCCTTTCGCCGTTGAAACTCTCGGCTCTTGGGGGGGCGCGGCTCATGGGTCATAAGGGATCTTGCCCATTGCCTGCAAGAGTCCAGTGTGGATCGCAGGGCTGGTAGCTTCCTCCGCCAAAGAATTAGTCTGGCTATTCAGAGGGGGGAATGCTGCCAGCATATTGGGCACTTTGCGCTCCAACGACAGCGACAATTTTTTAGACATATTTAATTTATAGGTAATTTATTTTAATTAGTTTTAAGTTTGTAAATATTTTGTTAGTTTTAATTCCTTGTTTTACAGTCTTAATATATTTGTGTATATGTATTTGAAAATTGTCAAACATACTGCTTTAATATTGTTGTGAAAAATTTAAATGTTATTGTAACCTAAATTTTCTTTAACTTCTTGCACATTAATGTTAGTTTTAAAGAACTTTATTTTATTTGTCAAAAAAGAACATTACATTCACTTCATTTTGAATATCATATGTACATATACAAAAAATATGTAATCGCGCGTGAACAGAAACATAAAATTACATTAGAGTAACATTAAAAAAATATTGACTTCAAAAGCTACAATTAACTTCCAAAAGTTGTTACCTATCTATTTTAATTGTTTATTTATTCTGTAGTTATTTATTTAGACGACATTATATACTTTTTTAAAGATGTTCTAAATGCATTAATACGATGACTCCTTTATGTCGACAGGTAAGCTATTGTAAAGTTGCACCCCTTCAAATGTCTATGGTAAAAAGTCTTTTTACCATAGTTCGTGCGTGATATGGGTAAATTCAAGTTATTAGCTTGTCTTGTTTTCATTGTATATGTGGGTAGAGTACCCGCCACATAAGGTGGCAGTTGGAGGCGTCGCCACAGTCGCGTAATCCAGTGTTGCCAGTAAACACGCTAAAACTAGCACTCACTGTGCCATACGGCTCGATACATTATATTGAGGTTTCATTTGTAACGATCTTTGATTGCAGAGCTATAAACTCAAATAAAACAAATTAATATACCAGTCAAAAAGTCAAAATATTTTTATTCAAAATAGGCCCTATCATAAGCTCTCTTTGAAAGTTATTTTATGATCTAAGTACAAATTAAAAAAACTATATATTGACAAAAGGAATATATATGAGTGAAGTGGAAGGGCGGTTACGTAGGGGCCGGCCTAATAAGACATATATGTAACAGTCAGATAGACGCTATATTGAAAAAAGTGACGTTAGGAGTACCTATAACCGCCGAGAGTGTATTAGAGAATGTATGAATGTCAATGAAGCGAAAGTGGTCTGTCAGGATCGGGACAAATGGGGATCCGTGATCTCTGCCTACCCCCTCTACAGGGAATCAGGCGTGATGTGTATGTATGTATGTAAAATAACTATTTCAAACATGGCACTGAGCATTGTCTTTACATATTTTTACCGAGGGTTAGTTCACCAACCATTTCGGCTGCTCAAGATGCCACGTCATGAAGACCACGACCCGCTCTGATAAGAGCGTAACGATTGAGAAGAAGAAGTTCAGCGGAGACCCTTGGAGAAGAACTAACAAGAAACTCCAGAAATCAATTTATTATAATCACCCTAAACAAACATAAAATTACAAAGAGTGGGCAAAAAACACAACGCAGGTAATACTAAATTTACCTTTCATACAAAATAACACGCAATGGCGGAAACGTCAATTTAGTTCCAAGTTTGGCTACTGCCCACCTTATGTGGCGGGTACTCTACTTCGTTGTTTTTAGGAAATCTGATGTTAGTGTTGAATGTCGTTTCTGGAGTATTTTCTTGATTAGAAGGCAGGTGTTATACTTATATAGTTGTGTAAGTGTCATTATTTTAGTGTCTCTGTATAGTTTATCGGTGGAAGTGAGAAAGTCGTAGTTGAAAAGAACTTTGATAATTTTTATTTTGAGTCACTTGTAGATCGTGAAGTGTTGTATTAGGAGCTGAACCCCAGACTGGAATAAAATAATTGAAATGCGATTGAACAAGGGAATTGTAAATAATATATCTGGTGCTTTTAGGTATGAACGGTGCAAACCTACGAATAGCTCCAGTGAGGGAAGTTATTTTGGTTTGAATGTGTTCTATATGCTGTTTCCAAGATAAGTCTTTATCTAATATAAGTCCAAGATATTTTTCACAATTCACTTGTTGTATGTCAATATTATCAACTTTTAAAGATGTATGTGGTTGCATATTTTTTTTTTGCGGCAAAGATAATGTAACTAGTTTTGGAAGGATTTATAGTGAGAAGATTGTACTTAAACCATACTGAAATTGTGTTCAAATCATTCTGACATCTCTTTAATGCTTCCTGTAGATTACGTTCATAATAAAACAGACAAGCGTCATCTGCATAGAGTGTTAAATGACCGTACAGTGGGTTTTTGTCAATATGTTGATGTATAGTAAAAATACAACGGCCCCAGTATCGACCCCTTGTGGTACAACCATAGTTTATAGTCTGGACACTGCTTATTGCATTATCCAGGTGAACTAATTGGGTGCGATTCTCTAAATATGATTGTAATACTTTGTAGGCAAGGCCCTTTATACCGATATTCTTTAATTTGTTCAACAATATAACATGGCTAATAGTATCGAAAGCTTTTTTGAGGTCGATAAAAATACCGACAGCTATGTTTTTTTGATCAATTTGCTGCTTTAATTTCGTTATGAGATCGATAGTAGCCGTGAGTGTGTTAGATTTTGGACCTAAAACCCATATTGTTTGCTATTTAAGATGCTATTGCTGTCAAGGTATTCTATTAATCTGTTGTATATGACGCGTTCGTAAATCTTGGACAGTACTGCTGCTTGTAAGATCTGTCAGTATAAATTGTTTTATACATTTTACCGTTTTAACATTTATTTTATCAATGCCGGAGCTAACATTATTGTCTAATTTATCAATAAGTACTTATTTCATCGACGCAACAGGGTCTAAATTGGGTTATTGTATTTAATAAAATTGGGAGAGCTACATGTATATGTTTGTGTTGTGTCTTTATGGTATAGAACAGGAATTTTTTGAGCCAATTGATAATCTATTGTTGAAAAGTAAAAATTTAAGTACTCACATATTTCATGCTGGTTTGAGAGATCTTCTGGTTATTAACTATTAGATTTGAAATGGTACAACCTGATTTGACTTTATTACAAGTTAAAGAATTAATTATTTTCCACATGTTTTAGGTACTGACTGACACTTATGAAATACGTTATGATAATATGCTTTCTTTAGTTTCTTTTTGTATACTGTGACATAGTTTCTTTGAATAATAAAACTTAAGTTTTGATGTTTTTGTTCTGAGAGTCCTTTTTCAGTTGGCGATGCAGTATGTTTCTTTTCTTAACCTCTAATAGAAACTCTTTGTTTATCCAATCATCTCGTGGTACATTCATTATTTTTGTCCTTCTTGTGGTACATCTTTTAATATTTAATTTCAGGTTATGTTCAAGATCAGTGTAGTTAATATCAATGTTTTTACTTTTAGTGTATGTAGATTGTAGCTGATTGTAATTTATTGCGTCATATTCTTATCTAGGTTTAGACATTAGTTGTCTTTTTTCAAGTTCAAGAAACATATCTTTGTGATCCGCTAAGCAAGTATTCAGAATTGAGAGGTGAAATGTAGAATTTTCTAGGTTTGTATGGATATGGGTCTATAATCGTGGCAGTGTTTGCAGTTTCTCTTGTAGCGAATTCATTTTTTACTAGGTTGAGAGTTTTGTAACCCGTTACTTCAAGTAATATTTTATATCTATCTACAGGGTTTGCTTTTTGTAAGTAAATCTAGGTTGAAATCGCCAAATACTATACCCTTTTTTTTGGTATTTAACTTTTTTCAAGAAATTGTAGGAAAATTATTACAACTGCTACTTGGTGATCGATATATGACAGCAATATCTATATCAAGAGCTATTAATTGTATCCATAAATAATGATTTCCATCAAGATAAATATCGTCTGTAACTTTGTGACTGATACTATTATGGACAAAAATGGACACACCACCACCCCTAGAACTGTCTCTGTAATTGTAAATATGTTTATAGTTTGTAATTGTAGTTAGTTGGGCATCTTTTTCATTTCTTATCCACGTTTCTGTTAGTAATATTATATCAACTTTATCTGAGAAGCTTTTTAATGTACATTTCAGCTCATCGAGTTTACCAGAGTTATTTATACTTTGAGCATTGGCGTAGAAGAATTTCAGTGATGATTTCTTAGGGTGAAGATCTTGAGGATCATCTGTTAGACCGTTGTTGCGTAGTTACTTTTGCTTTTTAGTTTTTTTGCAGTTTAGTTACGATTTTAGGACATCCTTTGATATATTTAATTGTAAGATTGGTCTCTCCAAGTGTTTCTCGGTGGGCTAGCTCTTCGCGTAATTGTTTCAGATTGGTTCTGTTGAAGTATTGTTTGGTCAGGGTAGATTTTTATTTTCGTCTGTGTTATTTTAGTTTTATTTCGTAGAACTGTAGTGGCGGTATCACGTAACTTGAACTGTACCTTAATAGAACGATTTTTGTTGGCATTGTATTTTCCTAGGCGAAATATATTAATGGGATCCGGACAGCCTGGATGGATGGTTTCTAGAATATTCATTATCTCTTTCTTGTCATGGGATTTTCGTTCTTCTAGATCCTCGTTACTTGTTTCGTTTATGCCAGCTACTATTATGTTACATTCGCGTTGTGAACGTTCTTGAAATTCTTTAAATATCTCTTCGTATACTAGAGGCTGCTGCGATTTCAAATGACTAGATTGCTGATCCCTAAGATTGGTAATCTCTGTTTCTAAGGATGAAATACATTCAAGTGCTTGTTTGTGCTCACGTTGCAACTGTTTCCATCTGCAACTTCAATTCGTTTATTTTCGATCACCAACCGTTGTGTTGTCATGATGATGTCATTGTTCTAAATTTTTATTTCAGCGATGTCTTCACATAACTTTGTGAGTTTGGCGTTTTGTGTTTCATTGACTTGTTTCAGAAAGCCCATCATTTCTGTACGGAAGTCGCTGAATTCATTCCAGACTTCATGAGATACACCGTCATGTTTCCTTTTAGTTCTCAAAGTTACGTTGGGTGACTTTGTCTGTCAAATCTGTTTCGTTTCCTCTTTGGGATAGTTCTGGATTTGACCTCACTATAGTTTGTTTATCCGGTGATCTCAACAAACTCATTTTGTATATACTATTGTAAATATTTTTGTTGTTAAAAGTTAATTGAATTTAAAAATAAAATGTATGTTACTAATTACTTTATTTCTTTATTTATTATTTAATTTCTTTATTTATTAATCTTTTTCTATATTTATAAATCTTTTTCTTTAATTATAAAAAATATTTTAATTTGTAAAACACTTTTGGCGGTGAATGTACTGCTGCGTCGTGTGCGTATGCTCGGAGCGGGCGCCGTGCGTCTCGACGCGGCGGCCTGTGTTCGTGTGTGTGTAACTAACAGTCAATGAAGTACTCGTCGCCGCAGTCCGGTAGGTCTGGCTCCGCTCGATTTGTGCACGTTGAATGTGGGTACTTCTAGTTTTGATTTATAAAATCTGCCTATTTTCCGTATTTGCGAGTGATGTAGACGATTTTCGTGGCAGTATTCGTATTCTTCAAACAAAATACTATATTATGATATAATATATTTAAGTAATCGCAATTTTTGAAATAGTTACGAATATTTTAATAAGACGAAAGAAAGTACGTGTTGTTTCTGTGACTGCGTGCGCATGTTATGCATATAATTTTAATTCGACCTAAAGGTCTAGTAGGGGGTGATGTAGCGAACAAACAAACATAAGAAATTAAGTAGTTATTAAGTCGTCGCCCGTAGCAACAACAATTGACGGTTGTTGTTAGAAAAAATAATGACAGCGTGTAAAATCTAGATTGTACTGAACTTCTGATGGATAGTAACAAGTAAAGAACTGGTGAAATAGTGCTTGTGTTTTATTTGGGAGTCTTCCCAATACACACAACTACAAACTTAAGCTGTATGTGGCGCCCCTCGAGGCTTCAAAAGTTCAAGAAATGTTTTGTTGGGAGTTGTGCGCGTTTTTTGTAGATCATTTACCGGACTGGATTACGCGGTTGCCCTTACCCACAGACCTCTATAACCCTAGATACCGCAAGTGTACGTACTTTGCGTGTCAACTAGGCACAACTAGGCATTGATCAACCTTTTGACTGCGTTCATTTAGCTCCGTCCCTACCGTCATCGTTGACGAACGTAAAGCGCTCCTCAGAAAAATGCCTAGTTGTGCCGTAATATCTTGTAAAAATGATTCAAGAAAAGTAAGCCGAGATCATGGAAATATTTCTTTTCACCGGTAAGTAAATTTGTTATTTAATTGTGCGTATTTTATTTATAAATCAATTATTTTATCTTATTTGTGTCTATTACTATGTAAACCACCAAAATACATGTAAATGTGTGCATACTACGTGTTTAAATTACATTGCTGCATTTAGTTCCAAAGGTGTTGTATCAGTTCATATGAAGCAAGCAGTGAACACGGAATCGATCGATACTTTCAGTGGTAGTTGCGCTTCGTGGTAGAGATCGCGCCACATACGGTGGCAGTTGGAGGCGTCGCCACAGTCGCGTAATTCAGTGTTACCAGTAAACACGCCAAAACTAGCACTCACTGTGCCATACGGCTCGAAACATTATAGGTTTCATTTGTAACGATCTTTGGTTGCAGAGCTATAAACTCAAATAAAACAAATTAATATATCAAAGTCAAAATATGTTTATTAAACTATTTCAAACATGATTAATAATTAACGGGACTTATCCTTCTTATTATATATTACATATATTATGTGTTCCTTCACTCTGTCCGCAATAGACCGTTTAGTCTGTTCGACGTAGGATTTCCCACAGCTGCAATCAATCTTATACACACCCTTATATCTTATATCATGAGTATAAATCGCGAATCTCTTAAAACTATTATTTCAAACATGGCACTGAGCATTGTCTTTACATATTTTTTACCGAGGTTAGATCAGCGGAGACCCTAGCTTGGAGAAGAACTAACAAGAAACTCCTGAAATCAATTTATTATAATCACCCTTAACAAACATAAAAATTACAAAGAGTGGGCAAAAAACACAACGCTGGTAATACTAAATTTACCTTTCATACAAAATAACACGCAATGGCGGAAACGTCAAATTTAGTTCCAAGTTTGGCTACTGCCACCGTATGTGGCGGGTACTCTACAGAGGTTATTCTCATTCATCTTACCAAATAGGCAAATAGTGTTGTGCACATGAATCGATTCCAGTTATGGTTGTCGATTCGAATCGATTTCAAAACTACAAATAGGTACTCTAACTGATTAAAATTATATAGAAAAATTATGTTTGTAATATTTGTTTATGTTGTATTTATTTGTTAAGAATTAGAATAACATAAAGTAAATTTTCATTACAGGTTTCCAAGCGACCCCTATATTAAAGAAAGGTGGATTGATGCTACGGGGCAAATTAATTGGTTTCCAACAAATTACAGTAAAATTTGTTCTATACATTTTACTGAAATTAGCTTTACAGAAACAAAAAACTTTCAATCAAATCAATCAAAACAATATAATATCTGTAAATAGTATTTATTATAAGTAATAAAACGACGATTTGATTTAAATTTTTATTATGTTTTTTGGTCAAAAGAATAATTAAATAAGTCTCATTTATTAGATAAGTCACTTGTGTGTACCACTAAGCCAAATATATACCTACTTAATAGTAACTTTAGGTTAACTTAAAACTATATTATATAACATAACAATATCTTACATGAATAAACTTTTCATAATCACATTTGAAGTTTTATTTGGCACCAATAATTTGTGCTATTATGTTTTAAATATGATGTAGAATATAATATGAAGATATGGATCAAAAAAATTACAGTCTCATTAATGTAACACAGGCCGATCATATACCTGATAACTACCTAATAATAACGTTTAGGGTAACTTAAAACAATATTTTTTAAACTTAGCAAATTCCAACTTATAAACTTTTCATAATCACATTTTTTATAATTACAGTAATTTGTACTCGAGGCGGGAAAAATTCAAATTATGGAACGTGTTTTTCGTTAATTATGAAAAAATGAAGTATAACATTTATATGTTTTGAGTGATCTGGCGAGCCTAGTTTTTTACATAATAGCATATATAGGTATAATTCTGTTCCATCGCTTGAATATTAGCAATGTATTTGTTTCTCAGCTTGTGTTTCTCAGAATATTCTTGTCGAATTTCACGATGATCTACCTACCGTGTTTTGCAAGTATTCAAATTATGGATCTGAAATATACGGCAGTGATCGACGTACTGAGCAAAGCGATGAAGCGCGGTCGCACTCCGTTGAATCGTTTTGATGCGCGAGTATTTTCCATCACTAAACGGCCGCTGTGACGTCATAATACCTTCTTTTTTTTTTTTTTAACGTCAGGAAATCCCCACGGATACCCGCCGGCTCTGGGGTGCCGGAGGGTTATGTCGGACTCGAACCGACTAAAACCTGACGGTAACCTTCGGGTGCCTCATTGGCCAGGGCCGCGGGAACGCGTGAGCATAACATCACGCGACCCCGACCGAGACGTCATAATACCTACGCATATTTCGGCACGCGCGGTTTTCATAGAAATGAGTGCATTTGCGGCATCTAGGGGTTATAGAGGGTCTGTGCCCTTACCTAATTTTAAGACTTTTAGTTAAAGGCCGACTAGTCCGGGCGCTTACTACGCGGTCGGAGACTACCTTACCCGATACTCAGGGTTGGCAATGAGTGCATCTAAGCTATGTGTGCAAAGATAATTGTTTCTGTAAAATTTGTTTTTGTAACTGACACTGGGCAAACAATCCGGAAAGCCGGAGTTTCTTGTTGTTCTTCTCCGAGCCAGGCCTTCCGAACCAACGGTAGAATTATTATGCTAAGAGACAACCAGTGTCAGGCAAATGTTTTGACTTTCAATGAATATACTGTACTTGTACTTATGTTGAATAAAAACATTTGACTTTGACTTTATCAAAACAAATCCTTGAGCGTCTCAGGAGTGGAGCTCCTCTGGCCCTAAGAAGCTCAGAGGTGATTCCATCTTCCTCGGGGGCCTTCCTGTTACTAAGTTGTCCGAGAGCACTCGCAATCTCGTCTGCGTCCACTAGTGGGAGATGGTCAGTGTAGTGGCGTACTAATACCTCGTTGCATGCGAGGCGTATAAACGAGCGTAGCCCTCAACCGCGACACGAATCCCTGGAACTGAGGTGACGGTCTTACCCTCTGAAGTCTTCAGCTTCGTCAGACTAGAGCTACCGATTGTTTTATTAAAGACTGTTAGCTCAGTGACTTTTTGGATGATTTGCGCATTTAAGCTTCGGAGGTCACGTCTCACCGATTTTCAGGTGGTCTTGTTGAGGACGTTGGGCTTCTGACAAAGCCCCCTCAGGCATTGTGCGTCGAATCCGGGGGTATCGGGTCCGGTCCGATCCGGGGTATCAATGCCAGGGTTTCACTTGAGAGCTCAGGTTTTCGGCTGCCTCGGCCTGCCTTAAAGTGTTTCCCACTCACTTCACAAAGAACCCTTACTACATCATCATCGATGTTTGTGTCAACATTTGCCGCGGTCTTCAATGCATCGAAAGCGAACGCGTAAGTAAGAACTTACTAAAACGCTTCTGATACGGGCGCGGATCGGAGCATCGTTGGGCGAAGAACAGATCGCTTAAAACGATTTTTCTCAGCTTTGAATCAATACTCAGGATGTCTCTCTCACTAGTCGGTGGTCGCTGTCGGTTTCGAACCTGTTGACCACTGAGATATCCACGTATACGTGCTTTTTGTCTGCTATTGATAAAGTCGATTTATTCTTCGTCCCACCATCTGGACTCTGCCACGTCCCCTTCCTATGGGTCTTCTTCCTAAATAATGTGTTCGTTCAGAACAGCTCCTCTTCGTCCCGGAAATTGACCAGCATTTGCCCTCCAGCCGTTCCTCAGTCTGAATCCGTGCGCTCCGATACGCGACCTCATCACATTGGCGCACTCCTACTATAGCATTGAAGTCCCTCAACGGCTACAATAACGGTGAGTGGCTCTCGGTGGTATTGTGTATGGCCGTTCTTAACCCGGGCATTCTAAGCACTTCCGACCCTACCGTATCCGAGACCTATGCCGTGTTCCGGAATAGTAGGTGACTGGAAACTGGGGACCAACCCTTTGTGAGGTTTTCCATTGAGGGTTTTGCCCATCCTCACGCTCATTCTGGGCAGGCTCGTTGGTGAGTGCAGAGCATAGCTTATCGCTCCAGTGACGCTGCCGCCCGAATGAAAATTGTTATACCCCATCGGTGTATAACAATGTCGGTAGCCAGAGCCTTGAATATCCTAAATACACCCAAAATCCTAAATACCCCAAATTAGTGTAATATGTGAATATTACAGTAAAGAATAGTGAGATAAGATAAGGTTGCGGTTCAAAAGAAGATTTTGTGACAATACGTATGGCAGTGAGTGCTGGGTTTGGCAGGAGAATCATGAAAGTAGAATTAATGCGGTAAGAGATGAGGTTCCTCAGGAAAATGTGTAATGTAAGATTGTATATTTGGGTACGGAATAGTGTTATTCGTGAACGTTGTGGTTTGAAAGATATAGAGACGAACATTGATAAAAGTATGTTACGGTGGTTTGGGCACATGGAGCGGATGTATGTTACGTAAGTATGTTACGGTGGTTTGGGCACATGGAGCGGATGGATGAAAAGAGGGTTACAAAAGGAATCTATTAAACCAAAATTAAAGGTAGAGTTGGTCGGGGATAGGCCGCACAGAACTTATACAGATCAAATTGGAGACATTCTTCTCAAGCCGAGTGTACGTATTGTGAAGAACAGAAGAGCATGCATGAGAAAATTAATGGGCGTAAGTGAAGCAAGAGAGGATTTGTCAGGATCCTTCCAGGTGGTCTCTGCCTTACCCCGTATTTATAAGTATGTTGTGACTGAGATTGAACATAGCGTGCTTAAGTGTTTGCACATGTTATGCGGATGCAGGTAGCACATTGACGATAGGACTGCACGAGTATTCAGAATTGGCAATGTAGTCCCGACGTCCCATACTGGTGCATTCTCTATCTCAATCGTAGGACGCTGTCAGTGATTAAGTCGATGGATTGTTTTATGGCGTTTTATGGACTCGCTACCTCTTACCGATGCCCATATTGGTGCTATCACCACCCGAGAACTAAGCGAGTGTCTGTCAATGCTTTTACAATTTAACGAAATCCTCCATACAAACGAAT
Source organism: Leucoptera coffeella (assembly GCA_030578115.1). Taxonomy (NCBI): domain Eukaryota; kingdom Metazoa; phylum Arthropoda; class Insecta; order Lepidoptera; family Lyonetiidae; genus Leucoptera; species Leucoptera coffeella. Next base: position 111,684 of record JAMBLF010001149.1, on the reverse strand, counting down.
CTGCGAATGTATATTGTGGACTCGCAATTAATATAACTATTTCCTATTCCGGTAACCGTCTGATCGAGTGCATGGAATTATAAACATAGATGATTGTTGCAGTGGGTGGATATGCTGATGCAGTTCAAGCCGGTGTTCCCGGAGACGGAGTTCGCGATGTCCGCCAACCAAACCGCTTGGAAGCGCCACGAGTGGGTGCTGCGCAACAAGGGGCCCATGGTGCAGCAGCTGGAGGCCGCCATGGGCTGACGAACCAAACACTAAAGCTAAAATAAATTATTTATTACTTTCATTATTTTTATTTCTTTCCATTCATATGAAAGATAGTGAATATATATGTAATAATATAAAGGAAGAAATGAGGATATACGTTAAACGAAAGTAATGGTTATGGAATTGACTAAACGGAGTGTGAGATTGATATAGATAGTTTTTCTTTTTCATGCGCATTCAAGAACATACAATTGTATACTATACCGACCAGGTACAGTCAGAGCTTCGGTCCATTACCGTAATTAAAAACGTAGTAATTCTATGGCCACCTCGAACCCTTGTGTTGAGTCTGCACTCGTCGTGACAGGTAGTAAGCCGTGTCGCCACTTACAAACACTGACTTTTACTGGAACTGGGCCGTTACTCCACTAATTAACTTTGACAGCCACTCAACTGCGTCGCTATAGCGATACTTCTGCGTCTCGGCCGTGAGAGTGGCACTCTGCTAATATTTTGACAGCCACACTTGTGCCTCAATATCACTTCAATGGCACCTCAGTGGCCACTCAAGTATGGAAATGTCAATAGTGGAGTACGAAATATAAGGATATTGAACTACCCTTTCGCATCACACAAGTGGCCGCCGCACATACATCCATCTTTAACTAGATTGTTAAAAGCATCAACGTTAGATGCACTCAATGATAGGAGCTTGTCCATTGCCTGGATATGTTCCCCTATCTCTGTTTGGGCCATTTCATATTTATAACTTATTGATGCAAGTGAGTCTTGTAACTCATCTATTTTATTATTTAAAAGTTTACATTGGGTTTTATAATCAGTTATGGTACTAATATAGTTTATATTTCTATATTGTTTTTTAATGCTAACCCTTTTAATTCTTCTTAGTTTAACTGGTCTTCTTAATCACTTTATTAATTGTTTTGTACTTTTTTGTTCTATTTCTAGATATGTGATTTTTAGGGTAGTTGTTTATGCTATTATTTGTTCCTAATACTAATTGTTGATACTGTATATCGTTACAAAACTTTACTTGATCCTCATTATTTGCCTCAAGAGATAGTTTGCGCTTGTGTGCATTCCTCAGATCTAATACTAGTTTGGCAATATGTCGCACACACACTCATATTCATCCCCAAAGTATGCAGCAGAGTCTAGAATCTTTGCAACCTATCCTTCTCATTCGTGATAACTTCCATCTCTCGATGGATCCCAGCGATCTCAGCCTTTAATTTCCCATGGCCACTAATCAATTCAATAATCTCTTTCTCACTATCATCTCTCTCTAACAATAATTTTTCATTCAAGACCTTATTTTCTTTTAGCTCACTCAGTGTCAGCCTTAGTTTCGTCTCCAGTTCACGAATAGTTGTGCTTCTAGTTACCACACACATTCTGTCTTGCACTCGGTCCACAGTACACAGTCACAAAAGTGCAAGTCAAATGCCAAAGTCCTCGCACCCCACGAGCGCCAAAACCACAAGACTCAGGCACAGGAGGCTAAATAGGTCTAAATAGTGTTAGACAGTCCAGGAATAAAACCACAGCACTTCGAAGTTAACAACTGATTTACTAATTTCACTTTTCACTTTCGACTTGACACATTTAAATCTCACAACCGACTGCCGGAGTGCCGGCCGGCCAGCCATTTATACACTTGCATTAAATGTCTGCCGGAAGTCAAATCAATTCACAATCTTATTTTAACTAAATATCAGAATCAAATCCAAGACGTTTCTAGTTAAAGTTATAATATGATAATATTATTATTATAACGTTTCCACTCCAAATTAAATACATAGATAACTTTGATAAAAATAAAAATACTTATTGACAATGGAATTTATACTGATGACATTCCGGCGGATATTGGTACGTAGTACAATAATTAGAATGAGGAAATAGTTTAAAATTAACCATATAGATATTATTCAAACTATTTATAAAATAACATATCATGATCTGATCTAACAATCGGCCATCTGCCAAAACTACACGTCCTCGTGGAGTAATATATTGTAATTTCACCAATCGTTAATTAATATGTCCCATAAACAAATATACAATTAACTACAGCTCAGTACTACTAACTCAGTATCTGCTTACATAAGATGATTGATACATTTTATTACCCACCTTATGATAACAGTACAATCCAAAATCAACATCTGTTAGGTATATAATAAAATTGTTGAGATTATTCTAATAAACTTATATAATACTAAGTGTCATAAGTGTTATAGTTAGTATAACCAACTTAATGAACAATTCAAATTAACTTTATTTATTCCTTAATTATCTTGATTAAATATAATTAAATCAACATTGGCGGGACAAGTCGCTACTACCTTGAAACCGCCTAACAAAACGAGAGATATTGTTACAAGTCTCTTATACCTTGAAACCAAACAAACTGTGTGAAACAAGTCGCTACTACCTTGAATTCACTTGTAAAACCTGCCATGGTACAAGTCGCTACTACCTTGAAACCACGGTCAGAAATGAAATTAAAAAAACAACAATCATACACCATCATTCATCACACTATCTTCTTCAGCGCTCGATTCTGAATCTACGTCAGATCTGCTGAACTGTAACCATGCCTTCATTCTATTTACGGCTACAACAGAGGTGTAACGCCGATTAGCTTTACGCGTAATGGGAGTATCCTCTACCTGATGCCGGTCATTTCCCAATGCTGCTGTCACCAGTTTCTTACTTTGCCCAGTCGACTGCACTTCCCTTTCAATGCTGACTAAATCACCTACACGAAATTGTTTTGGATTACACGACCTTTTGTCATAAGCCGTCTTTTGCCTGTCTTGATATTGGTTTATATACTCGTTAATATCTTCTCTAATCTTGTCTATCGAAGTATTTTCAGTCAAATTTTCATTGTCTATGCACAATTTAATTCTACCTTCGGTCATACTAGTCAAATTAGTCCCAAACAATGCCTGCGCAGGGGTTTTTCCTATGCCCTTATTGATGGTGTTATTTAGGCCAAGTTGGACATCTGCAACATAGCTGTCCCATTTGCGTTCATCCGAACCTATACATTTCGCCGTCAGAGCATCCAGTAACGTGCGGTTATACCGCTCAACTTGGCCGTTTGCCCGCGGCGTGGCGACGGCGTTTAGAACATGCTTTACACCCAATTTATCCAAGAACTCAACAAATTTATGGCTTGTAAAGCATGATCCTCTATCAGAAATAATCCTCTTAGGTATCCTAAAAATGCTAAAGTACTCACGTAATCTGTCAATCACAATTGACGATTTTGTACTCTTCACTGGACTTAACATAATAAATTTACTGTAAGCGTCAATGGTGACCAACAGATGAGTGTTACCCTTTGTGCTTTTGACAAAAGGACCAACATGATCAATGTGAAGGGTTCCAAAGGGCGTATCATATTTGGGTATAGGATGAAGTGGCGGTTTCCTTCCCGAGTTTGATTTGGCGTAATTACACTCTAGACAAGAGTCGACGTACTTTCGTACAAATCGTCTCAATTTACTGAACCAATAAGTTTCCTTCACTTTTGCCAGGGTTTTCTCAAATGCAAAATGGCCAATGTCGTCATGACATTGTTTAAGAATCTGCCAGCGCACGCCTTTTGGAACCACCCACCTTTCGCCCTGTTCGGTTTTACGATACAATTTGGAATTTTTAACTACGTAACTAGTTTTTATATCAACAACATATTCAGTCTGAGGGTCTGTTACGATTGATATTTTGCGCTGTATTTCTGTATCTGCGTTTTGGACGGTAGTTAGCCAGTCTACGTCAGCTACCTCTTTGATTGCATTCACCGGCGCGCATTTGGCAGAAGGTGGATTTCTGCTGAGAGCGTCAACATAAGCCATTGATTTTCCGGGACGATATTCAATTGTGAAATTGAATTCTTGCATTGAAATCCACCATCTGGCAACGCGCGGAATGAGGTCTCGTTATAGGAAAGTGGCTCTTAATGAATTACAATCCGTAAATATTTTGAACTTGATCCCTATCAAATAAACCCTGAATCGTTGCAACTATGCTATTACAGCCAACGTTTCTAATTCGTATGCAGTCATATGTTGTTCGTCGGTAGTGGTTTGGCGGCTAAAATACGCGACAGGTTTAAGTATTCCGTTTCCGTCCCTTTGCATCAGGATTCCGGCTATTCCTATCTTACAAGCATCTGTATGAAGCTCTGTTTCGGCGTTGGGGTTGTACAATGCAAGTGTAGGTTTACGCAGCAGTTCTGAATTTAATGTGTTGAACGCCTCCACTTGCTCATCACTCCATACCCAAGAAACATCTTTTCTAAGTAATTTGGTGAGTGGTTTTGCTATCATGGAAAAACCTTTTACAAACCGCCGAAAAAAGCTACAAAGGCCAATGAATTGGCGCACACTATGTTGATTTTTAGGTTCTGGAAAATCCCTAACAGCCTCTATCTTCCGTGGGCCTGGTCTAATGCCCTCAGAATTCAGTTGAAATCCTAAGTACTCGACTGTCTTGCTAAAGAAGCAGCATTTTGAGAGTTTTAACGTGAGTCCCGATTGTTGTAAGAGCTGAAGCATAACTTCCAATTTCTTTAGACCCTCATCAACTGAACGAGATGGAACAATGATGTCATCCATGTACGCTGACCCTACCTTCTCAGTTGGACCTCTGATACCTTCCTGCTCGGCTGATAGTCGCTTCGAACCATCCATTACCAAGTTAATCATACGCATGAACGTAGATGGTGCGTTAACTAACCCAAAAGGCATTCGATAAAACTCGTACTACCCCCCTGGTATAACGGAAGCAGTTTTATGACGATCGGATTTTTTTATTGGGATCTGGTAGTATCCCGACGCTAGGTCCAACGTAGTATAGAAGCTGTAACCTGCCAGTTCATCAAGCTGGTCATCAATTCATGGTAATGGAAAGTTTTCGCGGACCGTTTTCCTATTTAGCGCACGGTAGTCGACGCATAGTCTGACGTCATCAGTCTTTTTCTTAACTAGGACTATCGGACTGGCGTAAGACGACGTGGAGGGTCGAGCTATACCACAGTCGACAAGTTCTTTAACCATTTCTTGGACCTTGTTTCGATCGCAGAAGGGAAGCCTGTATGGTCTGTAGACGACCAGCTCCTGATCTTGTAATTCGATGGTCATCTCAATCAAGTCGGTCTTGCTCAGTTCATGTAAGTCAAAAGCAAAACATGCTTTGTAACGGTTTAGCAGTTCTAAAAGTCTTGACATCGAAACAGTGTCCAAGGTGCCATCGGTTACTAGATCGTTTTCTACAATTGTCCTATCAGTGCCCACTGTTCCAACGTGTAAAACATTTGGAGGTGGGTATTTCGACTCATCTGGTAGTGCGCGTTTACACCTAGCCATTAATGTACCTTTCTTAATGAGAAACGGCTGTGCTGTTATGCCCTTAACCAATGATACTCCGTTACCCTTAGTGAGCGTAAATAATCCCGGAAGTAAATAATATTCTCGGCCTATTTGGCACCTATTACTACCCTCTATGTAAACATCGCCGTTGTACGTGATGTCATCGGTGACAACATCAACCATCGTTAGTCCGTTTATAACCACATCTTCTGAGCATATTAACTTGATAGGGTTGTTAGGAACGTCATCCTTTGATTTAAAAGTCAGTGTATCACTATCCTTCACAACTACCATATGGGACTGCTCAGTGTAAGTATGCCCTATGAAAAGAGGTACGCGTATAATTCTATCTGGGATAACAACCACGTCTACCAGCGCTTTTATGGAATCGATTTCTATCTCAGCTTTGCAAATGCCTAATGGTTGAACCATGCCGTCACCGAAACCAATCAAAGGCGATAACGACGCACCAGTTTCTATTTTGAGACCCAAATTTTGTGCTGCTGACAAGCTCATAATCGTAGACGAACTACCAAGGTCAATGAAGCATTGAACCCGATGTCCATCGACGTGAGCGTTCGTGTAATATTTTGACGATTCTGGTTCAACGTCAACACACATGACAGGCTTCGGTGCTTTTGTGTCCCTACCGGATTGTACTTCATACCTACACCTATCTGTACTGTGACCAAACTTAGAACAGCGGTCACATTTGACAACCGGTTTCGTACATTGGGACTTGTAGTGTCCCTCTTCCTGACAGTTGTAACAACGTACATTACGGGGCGCCTCCTTACCGGGCGGATCAACCTTGTTACACCGAAATTTGGTCTACGTCTGCGATCCGACTGACTATTTGATGTTTGCGAACTATTTGCATTACTTTTAGCGCTTTTTAAATAAGGTAACAGCTGATCAGGTGTATTAAATCTGGCCGCTTCGGCCCCCAGTCTTACACTGCGGTCTTCAATACCGTAAAAAATGCAGTCGACAGCATGTTTACTCTCTATACCGCATCTATTCAAAAGCACCACCTTATTGTAATAGTACTCCTCTAAGGAATCATTAAACCTCGTTCGTTTTGCTAGCATTGCAGTAAGAAGCTGTCCATAATTCTCGGTGCTAGGAAAAGCGAGGGTCAATTTTTCCTGCCACTCTTTCCAGGTAAATAAAACGGTCGGTAAGCCTTCATACCACTTTTGTGCCAGCCCTTTAAGTTTTGGTAGTGCAAAGTGAATGGTTTGTCTGTCATTCCATCCATATATGACTGCACATTCATTCACCTTGTGCAGCCACATAGAGACGGTCTGTTCTTTACGAGATGGGTCATATTCTGGTACCGCATTGTTATTGTACGACAGTTTATCAAGACTATGTCTGCTCCCTACAATGCCTAGAGCCTCGACTAACTGGTCTACGGTAACGCCCTTGGAGCCACTTGCTTTGGGTGAACGTGTATGACGACTGCGAGACCTGGTGTCACGCCTGGAATGACTACCTTTCTCTCTGCTTTGAGAGCGCGCACTGCGCCGGTCACGTGCGCGCGCAAACTCGCGGCTACGACTACGTACATGTCTGCTACGGCTGCGCGTGTGGCGGCAACTGGGACGGGCGTCGCTGCGGCGGCTACGACTGCGACCACGCGACCGGCAGCTGCGACTGCGTGAGCGCCAACCTCTGCGGCCGTGGCTGCTTGAGCGGGGACTGCCGCGACTGCGACCACGTGAACGTCGGCTACGGCGGCTGGGACATCGGAAGCGTTCGCGTTCAAGCGGTCGACGTTTTTCATGGACCACCCGGCTGCGAGTACGTGAGCGTCGATCAGGCAGCGGAGGCGTCCACTCCGTTAGCCCCGTTCTTTGTAGCTCAGGCTCATCGGCTTCCATCGTCCTTGTGGAAAAAGAAATAAAAACAAACAAGACGTTGTTCAAACTGCTACTATGCCTCTACCATTTTGTGTGTCCGTAGCACTTACATATAGCTAAGTTATACTCGATCAATCACGGAAGAAAAAAAAACAAACAAAAAAAAGTAATCCAGATTCGTAACGAGAAGCGGTAAAAGAGAGAGGGGAAAAAAAAAGAGATTCTTGCGCAATTACTACTTGTGCTTTTGATAATTCTTCTTTTATTCAGAATGCCCATGCTTTGCAACATTAAAACTTCTCGTAAAATCAGTTGAAATATGAAATAATGCAAAACCAACCTTTTGTAACTGTCTGCAGGAACGGCCAACCAACGTGGGTTTTCAAATCGACGTTAATCTGTAGTTTCGATTTGTATCCCGATTTCTGATTTGTTAGAATCCAGTCCAGGAAAAAACCACAGCACTTCGAAGTTAACAACTGATTTACTAATTTCACTTTTCACTTTCGACTTGACACATTTAAATCTCACAACCGACTGCCGGAGTGCCGGCCGGCCAGCCATTTATACACTTGCATTAAATGTCTGCCGGAAGTCAAATCAATTCACAATCTTATTTAAACTAAATATCAGAATCAAATCCAAGACGTTTCTAGTTAAAGTTATAATATGATAATATTATTATTATAACGTTTCCACTCCAAATTAAATACATAGATAACTTTGATAAAAATAAAAATACTTATTGACAATGGAATTTATACTGATGACATTCCGGCGGATATTGGTACGTAGTACAATAATTAGAATGAGGAAATAGTTTAAAATTAACCATATAGATATTATTGAAACTATTTATAAAATAACATAATATCATGATCTGATCTAACAATAGGTAATCAAGAAATCATGTACTAGCGGTTCCCAAACTGACTAAGCCAAGCAATACCAGAGCCAGAAGAATCCGAGAAAGGATTTTATTCAAACTGTACACTACCTTACAAACAAAAAAATCAGAATCTTCCGTGCACTAATCTCCAAATACTAATCCAATTTAAAAAGCACACACTTCAGATAAGTTTAGTGAAACACAACTTCAACTCTTATAGCAATTAAACTTATAAGAATACACTGATTGTATCTGTTAGAGATTATAATTTGTTTATTTTTATATGGATTAAGTTTTAGATTTAAAGTTATTTGTTATATTTAATGTCCTTCAATATCATTTAATAACATATGAGAACTAAACTATTAGTCTGTTAATAACAGCTAGTCAAATTAACAAATTGATTTTCGATTTAAACTTACCGACATTAATCACGAGTATAATTATTATTCAAGATTTTTTATTAGAATAGATATGTAATTTGCACTTTTTATAGCGGAACTAGTTTGTAATGTATTACTAAACATTATTAATTATAAATTGAGCCATATAGTTTATTTTAATACCTATTTACGAATTTATTTCCTCAGAGCTCAAATTTTACGTCCACTTATAACTAGGGTTGCCAGCCGAAAATATACGGACGAGTACACGGCCAGGGTTGTTTATTTCAGCTACTTTCATAGCATTATGTGCAATGGCATCTTGCTGTGGGGTGGTACTGCTGACATAAACACAATATTCGTTTTGCAGAAGAGGGCTGTTCGCTGCATTTACAGAATGGGCCCCAGAGAGTCACTCCGCTATAAATATAAAGAAGTGGATATTTTGACGGTTGTTGCTCAGTACATATATGAGTGTGTCATTTATGTACATAAAAGTATAAATAATTTTAAAAGAAACTGTGATGTTCATTAAAGTAATACTAGGAACAAACATGTAGCGAACAAACAAACATAAGAAATTAAGTAGTTACTAAGTCGTCGCCCGTAGCAACAACAGTTGACGGTTGTTGTTAAAAAAATAATGACAGCGTGAAAAATCTAGATTGTACTGAACTACTGATTGTTAGGTATTTAGGATAGAGAAGACAAACCCATTTCATGTAGGACACATGAAGTGTTTTTGTGCAACGTATCTTTGTGTTATATCGAGTGATTATTATAAATGTGATTATAATCTTACTTTTATTATTATACTTCAATAACCATAATAATAAGTCTTGTAAATTAAATATTGATTTCAAAATAATATAAAAGGATTGTATCATGTCTCTGGTAGCGCCACCTAGCGTATAACGACAAAGGTCAAAATGTGAAACGTATCTTTGTGTTATATCGAGTGATTATTATAAACGTGATTATAATCTTACTTTTATTATTATACTTCAGTAAGGATAATAATAAGTCTTGTAAATTAAATATTGATTTCAAAATGAAATAAAAGGATTGTGTTATGTCTCTGGTAGCGCCACCTAGCGTAACGACAAAGGTCGGGGTGGCGCCACCAGAAACTATAAAAGGCGGCCGCATAGCCGTACGCGTGTTCAGTCGAGCAGTGGTTATAATATGAATAAATAGTGATTATTATCAGTGATTGTGAAAATAGGAATAAAACAGTTTCTCCGAATAAATCAAGTCGTCGTTTTAGTTGATGTCCCAAAAGCTCAGAAGTGGGATCGCGAGGAATAAAAAGTATTTCTCGACTACGTCCACAGGTTAAAATGTAAGTACTCTGTTCTTTATTTCAATGTGCAAATGTTTTTCCTGGGGGGGCGGGCTTAAAAAAACTCGGAGTTATTAAGGAAATTGCAGATGAGCGTTCAAAAGGAAAAAAAACTTTCTCAAATAGGTACTAAGTGATTTTTTTTTTTTTTTGGTTGCTCTTTATGAACTGCAGTGGATTTTTCTTTTTTTAAAATACTTTGTTTATAAGGTTGTTTAAAAGTTGCTACTTAATTGTGAGGCATTCATAGAACGTGAGGCAATCTCTATTTTGAAGAATGTCAGAAATAATGATTTAGGAAAGGACGTTAACGTCACCTTGTAACGAAACAAAACAAAGTCTATTATATTAGTATTATTATAGTTGTAAAATTTTTGAGAATCTTTAGTGTAATTTTTGTTGGTTTCCCTCGATAATAAATAAAATTAAATTAAAATAAATAAAATACAATACATATGCGTATACAGAGTGTACACATTTTTGGTCTGCAATGATCACCATAATTACAATGGTGATAGATATAATGATACTTGTAAACTCATAATGATGGTAATTAAAAATCACAAGTAATTTTTATTAAGAATAATGGTTGTATGGATTTATCATGGAAATGTTTACAGGCGCATTCTTGCTTATGACATTGAGGTTATGATTATACACATACTAAGCATACTGTGGAAGTTTCAGAGACCCGGATGGAGGATGAGACCGCCCCTGATGAGGGCCATTGTCGCAGTGCGGCCCGAGAAGGGTTGAGCGACCCTGAGCCGAACTACAGCCAAGATGCAGCCACAATTGAGGTTCGAGATCCAAGCGAACCAGGCAGCCAAGGAGTACCCAGGTTCGAGGGTCAAGGCACTTCACGCGGCCAAGGTGTACCCAGGTATGAGGGTCAAGGCACTTCGCGCAGCCAAGGTGTACCCAGGTATGAGGGTCAAGGCACTTCGCGCAGCCAAGGTGTACCCAGGTTTGAGGGTCAAGGCACTTCGCGCAGCCAAGGTGTACCCAAGTTTGAGGGTCAAGGCACTTCGCACGGCCAAGGTGTACCCAGGTTTGAGGGTCAAGGCACTTCACGCGACCGAGGTGTACCCAGGTTTGAGGGTCAAGATCGGTATGATCAGGATGTATATTATACTGGAGGTGAACTTAGGAGCAGAAGCAGAAAGCGCTGTTACCGATCAATTGACACGGATGATAGCACTGATGATGACAAGAACCAGCGGAGGGAGGACCGCGTAAGACAGCGAAGGAAGCGGCAGCGTTATCGATCCCGGTCCAGGTCAGTGTCCAAGATACTGCCACCACCAAAGATAACCCCAAACTCTAGAAATAAGGAATCTGAAACCAATATCATGTTGGAAAAGTTTCTGAGCATTCTTCAACAGGTCAAAAACTCGGACAAACCAAAATTGAACTTTATTAATAACGTGATACCTGAATTCGATCCAATGTCCAAAGAACAAACGGTACTAACCTGGTTGACAAAAGTGGAAGAATGCGCAGAAATTTATGGGTGGGATGAAAGGGAAACTATTCATTATTCATTGCCAAAATTAAGTGGGGTTGCTAAAGTCTGGTATCAGGGGTTACCTTCCTTGCTGAATACTTGGGCCGAGTGGAAAAAAAAGTTGATAGAGTCATTTCCTTGCCGCGAAGACTACGCTGAACTCTTAACGGAGATGCTAGCTAAAAAGGTAAGATACGGTGAGTCACTTGAGCACTATTATTATGCGAAGGTCAATTTGCTAAATCGATGCAGAATCTATGGGAAGCAAGCTGTTGATTGCATCCTGTATGGAGTTGAAGATCGCGCAGTTAAAGTAGGCGCCCAAGCAGCTCAATTTAGCGAGCCCGAACAAGTCCTCAAGTACTTCAGAACAGTCAAGGTAGGTCAGAGTAGAGAGAACTATGATGCTACATCAAGAATAAGAAATGATCGTCGGAACAACATGGCTCAGGGCCGATCTTTCGCGCCTGCTAGGCCACCCCCCGTTAACACCAACATACAATGCTATAATTGCAATGAGGTTGGTCACCCAAGCTTCAGGTGTAGCAAGCCACCTGTGAAGTGCACAGCTTGTGACAGGATGGGACACCAAACAAGTAACTGTTTTAAGGTCAGAAAAGTATATAGGTCAGACAAGGAGCAGAACCAGAAGGAAGATAAAGACAAACTCGAGAAGCACGTCTCAGAAGTAATGTTTGAAAAATGTGAGGACCTAGAAGCAAAAGTTGCAGCACGTCGTAATCCAAAAGACAAGTATATCCAGCCGATAAAAATAAATGGTAAAACTATTGGTTGCCATATTGATCTGGGAAGTGAAGGATCCCTTATTAAAGAAAGCGAAGCCAAAGCATTGAATCTTCAGGTGGAAGAGCGAGATGGCTTGCCCATCCTTAGAGGTATTGGCGCGAGTTTGATCCGCCCACTAGGTGTAGTGCAGGTGGTCCTTGAATTACAGAACCTAGTTGAAACAGTCGAATTGTACGTAGTCGAAGATTACGTGCTCACTCATCCTGTACTGCTGGGTCACTCGTTCACCGAGAAGCCGGATCTGCTGATAATCAAGACTCCTACTGAGATAATTTTCCAGCGGATACCAAAAGACAAGATACATCTTGTGGCAGAATGTAACACCAACATTCCCAGTAATATGTTACATCCGGTTGTAGTTACTACTGACTCGAAAGATACTTGTAACATTTATGTAAGTGGTTCGTTACGGGGCACTGAAGGGAAAGAATATTACCTTCTTCCGGGCGAATACGAAGTAAAACAAGGTAGGGGCGCTCTACTAATTCATAACACCTCGAGTAATGCCATCACCATTGAAAAAGGAACTCTTTTAACGCGTGGTTTAAAAGGGGGCAACGCTTCACCAGTATGTGCACTTGATACTTGCAGCGTCAGTTTGAGTGAATCCAATGTGGACAACACTTTAAATTGTAACCCACAATTAAGTGAAGCCGAACACACAGAGTTACAGAGATTGCTGTCAAAGTACAACGATTGCTTCTCTAGTGGACTCAAGGATCTAGGTTATACGAATTCCACTGAAATGGTCATCGAACTGGAGGACTCCGAACCAGTCGTTTATCGCCCCTACCGGATGTCATTTGCAGAGCGTTCATTAGTCAGAGAGATGGTTCAGGACATGCAAGACAGCGGCATTGTTCGGGAATCTTCATCACCTTATGCCAGCCCGATCGTGCTAGTGCAGAAAAAGACTGGTGATAAGCGTCTGTGCGTAGATTACCGAGCACTCAACAGGAAAACAAAGAAGGACCATTATCCCCTGCCTCGGGTCGAAGACCAGTTGGACTTGCTAGCAGGTAATACTCTATTTACATCCTTGGACTTAGCCTCTGGCTACTACCAAATCCCCATTGCCGAAGATTCTCGATATAAAACTGCGTTCGTGACTCCAGATGGCCAGTACGAATACAATCGCATGCCTTTTGGCCTTGTCAATGCGCCGTCCGTGTTCCAAAGAACAATTAACAAAATTCTCATGGAAGCTAAGATCAAGTATGCTATCGTGTACATGGACGACATATTGATTCCGTCGAAAGACTTTAATGAAGGCATGCAAAGACTAGAGGAGGTGCTTCAACTACTAAAAGAAGGCGGACTGACATTGAAACTAAGTAAGTGTCACTTTTTTCTCAGATCCCTCGACTTTCTAGGTTTCGAGGTGAGTGCGGGTGGAATACGTCCAGGAAGCAGGAAAACTGAAGCGGTCTCGAAATTTCCGAAACCGGTGAGTCAGCATGAACTCCGCCAGTTTTTAGGTCTGACAGGGTTCTTCAGAAGGTTTGTGAAAGGGTATGCTGCAATCGCTGCCCCGCTGACAGATTTGTTAAAAAAGGATGTGGTTTGGAAATGGGGCGCGGACCAGGAACAGGCATTCACTAAATTAAAAAACATACTTGTAGAGCGCCCTTTGCTTGCTCTTTATGATCCTCAAGCAGAAACTCAGTTGCATACAGACGCCAGCAAGGAAGGTTTAGCTGGTATTTTACTCCAATGCAACCCTGATGGCGTTTTGCAACCAATCTCTTATTTTAGCCGAAAAACTAGCACAGATGAGCGCAAACTCCACTCATATGAGTTGGAAACCCTGGCAATTGTGGCTTCATTATGTCGCTTTAGGGTTTACCTAATAGGTATACCTTTTAAAATCCTCACAGATTGTAATGCAGTTCGGGCCACTCTGACAAAACGCGATTTGATCCCACGAATTGCTCGTTGGTGGATCCAACTTCAAGAATACGACTTTGTAATCGAGTATCGTCCCGGTGCTCGTATGGCTCACGCGGACGCGCTCAGTCGAAATGCTGTTGACTCACCAAATTCATCCGATTCGCACGTACTTGATGTGCTGACTGTTGAGAGCACTGATCAGGATTGGATTACTACTGTCCAGTCAGCAGACGAAGAAGTTCGAAGAATTAAAGATATTCTTAGTAATCCTGAATCTTCACAAGCCGCAGACGTTTTAAAAAACTATAAACTAAAAAAGGAACGTGTATATCGCATCGTCAATGATAATTTAAAATGGTTCGTACCCAAAAGCGTGCGCTGGCAGATCCTCAAAAGGAATCATGACGACGTTGGTCATCATGGGTTTGAAAAAACTTTGCATCGTATCCAGGAGCACTACTGGTTTGCGAAAATGAGAAGGTTTGTAAAAAAATATGTATCTTCCTGTCTAGAGTGTGCTCACCACAAGGCGCCTGGAGGTATGCGTGAAGGGAATCTCCATCCAATTGAGAAGGTGAGTATCCCCTTTCACACAGTTCATGCAGACCATTTGGGACCTTTCATCAAAAGTAAAAAAAGGTAATTGCTACTTGTTAGTTCTGATTGATGGCTTTACTAAGTACATTAACATAACTCCAGTTAAAAATACCAAATCCGTAAACTCTATTAAAGTCCTAAAAGAACACATCAGCTATTTCGGTGTTCCGACTCGCTTGATCACTGACAAAGGTTCTAGCTTCACTAGCAAGGCATTCAAGGACTTCATTGCTACCTACGGAATTAAACACGTTCTTAACGCCGTGGCAACTCCTCGAGCTAACGGTCAAGTAGAGCGTTTTAATAGAACCATCCTTGATGCATTGTCTTCTGCGGGCCATGGGGGTGACGAAAAATCGTGGGACGATCACATCACTGACATTCAGGTAGGTATTAATACGACCAAACACAAAACCACCCAAAAAAGTCCGTCAGAGTTACTCTTTGGATTGAATATCACCAGCAGATCAGAAGGTATACTCAGCTCTGTCATAAATGATACGCTCAATCAGACTCCTGCTGAAGAGTTATGCGAGGTAAGAAAACAAGCTAGCGAAAGGATTCGACAACAGCAAGTAAAAGACGCAGAGCGCTTTAATAGTCATAGGAAACCCGCCAGGCAGTACAACCAAGGAGATTTAGTTAGAATCGAACGGCAGGTACCCCATGATGGTAAGTCACAAAAACTTGTCGTAAAGTTTCAAGGACCTTATCGCGTGATGAAAGTGCTCGAAAATGATAGGTTTTTGATCGAAGACACACCCTTAACCCGCAAAAATAACAGACGTTATGAGGCTATAGTATCCATTGATAAAATGCAACCTTGGATGAATTTTAACAGGGGACTTGAAAGTGGCATAGATGAATCAAGTGATAATGAAACACCCTAAGGGGAAATATTTCTTACTGGTTATATACATAATTAAGTTGAATAATAGTTAAAATGTATATGTATATATATTTACAGGCATGAAAATGTATTTATTTAGTATAATAATAACTAAGTATTATGTAAGTAAGAAAATGTATTCAAACATGTTGGCTATCGATTTTATTGGTGTAATAAAGTAGGTATTAATTAAGTAAGAAATTAACATTACATATATTGTTATGAGGACCTTTTCATTTGTACCCATTCGATTAAAAATAAAACGTAAAATACTAGGGAGCATGTCCTTACCTATTATTTAATGTAATATGATTTCAATTCAGTTTAAATTCATGTAATAGTTTTTTTTGCGATCTATTTGATTAATCATTGATTTAAAATTATAATTGAATTAGCGTTGAATTGATCTAAAATCAATATATAAATTATGTACTCACCCTTGCGATCAAAAGAACCTAGGTAGTTTCAATTGAAACTGTTTTTATCAAGTGTACGGTACTGCAGTATACAATTGGGACCAAATTATGAATCGAATCACGAATACTCAGTATAAAAAGCTTATGATTAATAAAACTTACGCGAGAGGACTCGCTATGAGTAGGATGGCCGAGCTGTTAGGTATTCAGGATAGAGAAGACAAACCCATTTCATTTAGGACACATGAAGTGTTTTTGTGAAACGTATATTTGTGTTATATCGAGTGATTATTATAAATGTGATTATAATCTTACTTTTATTATTATACTTCAATAACGATAATAATAAGTCTTGTAAATTAAATATTGATTTCAAAATAATATAAAAGGATTGTGTCATGTCTCTGGTAGCGCCACCTAGCGTATAACGACAAAGGTCAAAATGTGAAACGTATCTTTGTGTTATATCGAGTGATTATTATAAACGTGATTATAATCTTACTTTTATTATTATACTTCAGTAAGGATAATAATAAGTCTTGTAAATTAAATATTGATTTCAAAATGAAATAAAAGGATTGTGTTATGTCTCTGGTAGCGCCACCTAGCGTAACGACAAAGGTCGGGGTGG
Organism: Leucoptera coffeella; assembly: GCA_030578115.1. Lineage (NCBI taxonomy): Eukaryota > Metazoa > Arthropoda > Insecta > Lepidoptera > Lyonetiidae > Leucoptera > Leucoptera coffeella. The sequence continues at coordinate 94,850 of JAMBLF010001149.1, read as the reverse complement.
CGCCACCAGAAACTATAAAAGGCGGCCGCATAGCCGTACGCGTGTTCAGTCGAGCAGTGGTTATAATATGAATAAATAGTGATTATTATCAGTGATTGTGAAAATAGGAATAAAACAGTTTCTCCGAATAAATCAAGTCGTCGTTTTAGTTGATGTCCCAAAATTACAGAGCTACTAACGTAGTAACGTAACGTAGGAGTAACGATTTTTAAGGATCTTTAAGATATATCTTCTATAGATATATATCTGTTTTAGATATATTGATAGTCTTAAAAGTAAATACAATGTTAACTACTACAGTTTCTTCCCAGTATGACGCAAGTCTCGGATTTAGTGTTGTCTTTGTTTCTAAGTTGTATCTTAATGCTATTGCATCTGTTATAAAACCTACTTGGACATAACTACAATAAATCTGTATGTGATATCTGCGCTTCACTGTATACCCTTCCGAGTTTGTGTAGACACAATCAAACCCCAATATTCACGAGATGAGATGTGTTTGTATAGCAGAAGAGTATTATATTATCTGTGGCAGAAGGTAGATTTTCTGATGATCTTTTCTCTCACCATAAATGTCAGTCAAAAGCACGTGGTAACTTGCATGATCATCCATCCAAACATACATTCATACACATCACGCCTGATTCCATGTAGAGGGGTAGGCAAAGATCACGGATCCCCATTTGTTCTGATCTTGACAGATCACTTTTGCTTCATTGACACTCATACATCTTCTCATACACACTCATTGACATTGACATTGAAATTCATTGCTTAACTTATTTATTTGGTGTTAACTATTTTAATTATGACAACAGTAAAATTAAGAGACTATCAGCGTTAGATAAAAGTATAATGTGTATATTGTTTAAGTGTTATGTGTACAATAAAGAGTTAAATAAATAATGTACTATACTTGTACATATGTTGAATAAAAACATTAAAAATTAGCTTTTATAGTATGAATTTTGTTTCTATCAGTACCAGGGTAAGTAAACAGTCGTATTGACGTAATAGGCACCAAATTACTTCGTCGCGTTAGCCGCTGTCAGCACATTGCTTACATTGTCTGCAGCTGCCTTTAAAAAGTCAAACAGGTTAGTAGTTAGAGAAAAATAAAAAAATAGTCTTTTAAAAACTTGCATACATATAAACAAATGCTTTCACGAACTTTCAATCCTATTGTGGTGGAAGTATATATATATGGTGATATAATATCTAGAAACTATAATTTAATTGTTTTAATAACAATCTATATACACTAAAAAATTAATAATTATATTCTAAAAAATAATTTTACAAAATGCGCCGAATTAATACAGAGTTAAGTTCGATTCCCAGTCGGAGCACGCACCTTTTTTATTTTCAATAGTTTATATGCATAAATACAAAGTTTAAGTTTTTATCTACATTTAATGTTATTTATTTGGGCTCAATGCTTTGTAGGGTTAGCGATGGACTAGCAATCCGTCCTCAATATTCCATAACTCCGTTATTATTGTTAAAGATGCAGAAAATACTCATATATCTATTTCAAGATTTCCGAGGTTCTATGCATCCTAAGTGACAAAAGGAAAGGAAAGTCTAGTATTAATGCAATTTTTGTTATTTTTCTTTCAAATTAGCTGCTTCGAAGTACATATATGGGATACTTAATAAACTTTCTAAATGTACGAACATTGTTTGGCCTAGATACCTGTGTTAAAAATGCAAGTACACCCTTTCAAAGACTTCGGAGTCCGACCTCGCAGGATTATGGATCCAATCAACAAGGTGAGTTAAAAATAAATAACAAAAACAAAAACGCAAACTTGATAATTAAGTCTTACGATAATGTATCAATTTAAAAGAAATTAATAATATCATAGGCTTTTAGTTTTGTCCTTTCGGACAAATTCAGGTCTTCTTTTTAAACAACTTTTAAGGCGCTTAATGGACTAGGGGTAATGGAATCTATAGCCCCATATTAATCAAAATATCAGTTCAATATCAGATCAGTGATAGTGTGAAGTTGTTAGTGAATTAGCAAAAGTGACATATTTAGCCATATTTAAATCGAAATTTGACACTTTTGCTGATATCAATGTTTTAATTTTTTTTTATTACAGACCTACTAGTAAGATTAACGATTTTTAAGGATCTTTAAGATATATCTTCTATAGATATATATCTCTTTTAGATATATAGATAGTCTTAGACGTAAATGCAATGTTACCTACAACAGTTTCTTCCCGGTATGACGCTAGTCTTAGATTTAGTGTTGTCGTTGTTTAGAGAGATTTAATGGTGAAATTTGTCATTTTTGCGAATCCACTACTAACTTTACACTATTACTGTTCTGATATTGAATCGCATTTGTACTAAAACGCATTAGTAGACTTGAGCCCCTGGAAAAGAAATTCGACTTTTATTAAAAGTACAAAAAAAAATGTGTTATTATTGTGTAACAGCTTTTGATGATAATAGTTTTGCTTATTATTCAAAGGACCGCGACTGGCAGCATGGGAGGATAGATTTCCCACCTTCTTATTACTGGGATGGACAACCGAAACTGAGAAGCCGGAGTGAGGTATAATCTAAATAATAAATAATTATAAATTATCTGGTCAACACGTGAGTTCGAGGTGGCCATAGAATTACTACCTTCGAAATTGCGGAGATTGACATCTGAACCTATGACTACCCCGCAAGGGTTAATAGTCGTGAACACGTTTGTCTTACAAATTATAGCCCTGTGCTAGTCTGAGACGTTAAAGAAGCTAATTAGCTGCAGTTCTTCCTAGCATATTGTTTAATAGAGCGTAAAGATCTAGGCTGTTGGCTAACAATAATTCACCTATGTTTAATTATTAATAACATCTCAACCACCATTATAATCAGAAAGTTCTACGAGATTCTATATACCCATATAGCGGCAAAAGGACTGATTGTAAGTGATGTTTGTAACGTATCAAGTTTTTCTTGCATTCACTGTATGCCCGAACACTTATAAATACCCTAACCCTAAAACTAGTAACCTTTCTTTGCCAGGACCCTCCCCGGGAAAGAAAGCGGGACCTCCTGTCTTGCGATGAGTCCTCCCGTGCGGATTGCAGAGAATACCTCCTGACCTCCACTCTTCACGGCCTCAGATACATAGGGGAGGGAAAGCTCACGTACTGCGAACGGTAATAAACATTACATTACACATGATTAATAACTAGCGGGACTTATCGCGTATGTTTTTATATAATAAAGTTACCTTTATTAACCCGACGTTATATACAAAAATACGCGATAAGTCCCGCTAGTTATTAATCATGAGTATAAATCGCGATTCTATTAAAACTATAATTACATTACACATTAACCAAATCTAAAGAGGACCCGGCGTAAGGAGCGGTCCCCGTCACGGGGTGCGGAGTCCAAATGGCGTGTTTTAATTGGTGCGGAGTCTAAAAATGTGTAGTAGAAAGAAGATACCTAATTTGATTGGCCGATGCCGTGTTTTGATTGGTTGTCATATCTCCCTCCATCTCACGTACGTCGTTTCACCCCGCGTAATGCTATGCTATTCCATACTCCATGAGATGGACAGACGGAGCTTCAAGTACTGATACTATTAAATAATCGTCATAATGCGTAATAGTACATACACATACATTCACGTCGTCTAATCTTTCAGGGTGGACAAAACCTTGGAGACGATCATATTTCCAAAGTCACTTTTTAGCATGAATATTGGAATTATGATATGTTATTGGTGACAGGTTACTATCTCATCGCCTAATAGATTATATTGACCCCTGGTCCCTTAGTCGCCTCATACGCCATGCCGGCAAGAACGGCAGCTAGTTAACATTCTTTTTACGTCCTACCTAGCAAGGGACAAAAAAGAAAGCTGTACATATAAAAAAATATATTTTTTTACTTTCAATAAGTGATTTTCTGATCCTTATGTTGAATAAAAATATTTTAATTTATCTTTTGCATAAGAAAACTATGTATATTATTTACTATAAAAAACATCTCTTCTTCTAAATACAGGTTCTTCTGGCTCCTAGCGTTCTGCAGCTCGATCGTGGGCGCCGGTTTCTTCATCCTCAACGTCTATGATAAGTGGCAGACCTCCCCCATGATAGTCAGCGTCAACCCTCAGAATGTGGAGCTGAGGGAGCTTCCCTTCCCAGCTATCACCATCTGCAACGTCAACCAGGCGAAGAAATCTGTGGCGCAGCGGTACAAGGATAATAAGTGAGTTTCAGAGATGGTTTAAATAGATTATATGCATATATATATATATATCGATGGGTAAAGTAAACTACTTATAAACGTACATGTAGAAGGTTATAAGGGAATAAGGAACGTAAAGGGAAATGCTCAGGTAAGCTGACGAAAGAGGGGTATTTTTTGTGGAGTGGAATGGAGAAAATATTTTTTTGCTAATAGGTCGCTTATCTCCTAAATCAAATCATTAAAATAGTTTAAAAAATATGTATAATTAATTAATAATTTACAGTCGCTAACGGTGGGGGAAAACATCGTGAGGAAACGGCGATACGGTTTACTGTCTATCACGTTAGGTGCTGTCTTTCTAGTCAATCGCGGGCTTCGAGTGACCCATACCATGCCTTAGGAATTTTCGGAGATGGGCACTCAATCCTTTGACTACACCTCTACAATAAAAAGGGAGTGTGTATACAAAAGGCGTGAAGCGGTGATCGGTGAATATTCTAACAGCAAACAACAACTGATATATAAAACCTCTTGATATATTCATAGTATATAGCTTCCACATCTGTAGAAAATTAGCTGGTTACATTATACCCAGCTCCCAAATTAACATGGCCCTACACTAAGCTAGTCTCGGACTCAATAATACCGATTCCGCCGGATATCTGCTACCCACGCTGAGTTTATCGCAGCGTGATTCGTCTCAGTTACTGTACAGTGGTTTACTGTTGCCTCGAACAATAATCGTAGCAAAAGAAACAGTCATAAGCTTTTAGACAAATAATGAAAATAGTACATTTATTATCGATTTTACCAATTCTTTTTGAAATAATAATGCCCTTCGGGAATCAAACCTGAAACTTCTATATAAAGATAACAATATGTAGCTATCTATTGAATGTTATTTGTTATTATATAAGTATTGAATACAATCAATGAAAATTACCGCTTAAGTGAATAAGCCAACCAACCCACTTCGATATTTTTCCGCACCATAGAAGTGGTGTGTTCACAAATTGCAAATTAGAATTTTCGATATTTAATAAAATAATTGGTACATCTACCCTTACGCTTGAATGTAGTCTATGATTACAAAACCTATATCCTACAAACCGAGTAGTACAATAAGTAAGGATAAATAAGCACAGGTTGTTCACTAGCCCATTAGTCCAAAGATGAAATTAATCACCGCCATTATTATCCACAATTGAAATTGAAAATGGCCGCCGCAACCAATTATTAATTGCACACGCTCACCGTGTCAAATTGGCGGCTTAAATCTAGTTTATTATTAATTATTCACAATTTCGTCCAGGCCAACCGACCTTTTTCGTGCAAACCGCCGGTAGCACTCTGGCTGTAGTCTGTGTAATAAATACTTAGGCCAAACTAGTGTATTATATTATCTGTGGCCAAACTTTGATACAAGGTCGATAGACAGTCTCTTACACCCTTAAGACTTGGTGATTGTCCTTGATCTATTTATGTTCGTTACATACATACAAATTATGGCAAAAGAAGCCTGCTCATATCTTGGAATACATAATATTCAAGCTGCAGAAGGTACCATGTATGAGAAGGTTAATGTGTGTAAGTGAAGCAAGGGAGATTTGTCAGGATCATTCCAGGAGCTAATCTATAGTCTTTGCCTATCCCCGTGAGGACCTAAAGGCATTAATATATGTATGTGTGTTTAAGGTAGCATGATCTACAATTTATATCGATTGGTAATACTTATCGGGTAATATAGCATTGACTACATTTATCTTTTGTTTCTTAGTGGCCTCTTAAAACGTCCCAGAAATGAAGGCATCTAACAGTATTGTATACACGTCTTAAACTAATAAGAAATTATATACACAAAATACAATAGTTTATAGAATAAACAAGTAAGTATACAATACAATTGTATACAACTGTAACGTCATTATGGAACACAAACCGCGTAATAGACACGCGGCTTTAGACTCGAATTTTTCATACGTACATACGCTTCACAACTTTTGTATAATGACTCCCTTTTTTACCGACTTGTGTATGTATACTCGCTCCCATTTTTCATGATGGCGGTATAGTCAAAAGTTTGAGTGTTCATTTTCGAAATTTCGATGTCATGTTAAAAGTCATTCAAAGTTCGCGTTTCACTAGATAGAGAGCACCCAACGTGATAGATAGTGAATTGTATCGCCGTATACAAGCACTAGCTAATCCCTATATTGAAAGATAAGCAGATTTCCTCACGATGTTTTCTCTTACTGTCACGACTTAATTCCTTAAAGCACCTATTCTATTGGCAACTTAGCACTAATCTATATAATGTTTTAGTGGCGCAGTGGGCAAGAAATTGCTACAAAGCATTTGCTCGTCCAGCAATGACACATCCCTCTTTGGTGGAAACGGAACCTCCGCCAATGTCGACTGGGACTACTTCCGGTCCTTTCTTATCAATGTAAGTTATTGAGGAGAGCCTTAGATGGTAAGCTAATAATTAAACAAACATTATGTAACGTCATATAGAGTTCTGACTATCTGGTTAGCATGTGGGTTAGCATAGTGGTGGTTTGTTTGTTTGTATTGAATGGGGAAGTCTCCGTAGATTGATGACTGCCCCGAGATGTTATTAAGGTCGTTGTGTTTCTATTCGTATTCGTTGTGAGTCTTTTTTAAGTATGAAATAATAACTAGATATCCTACATAAGGATCCCAACCGTAAGCTCTTTTGGAGTAGTCAGAAGTATAAATAACGATACACAGGGAATTACGACTGTGTTAGGGTACTCGAAATCCTCTTTGTGTCAAACAGTCAGTCAGTATTTAACGTGATAATGAATATTTATAAATAAAACTAAAATACTATAATATATTCTAGCTTGTAGGTTGAACCTTCTGATTCTGAATTTAAAACACGCAATACTAACTAGAAGATTACTTACTCTTTATGCTAATGAATAAATTGAAACGATCGTTGTTTGCCAAGTTCTAGAAAAAAATACGATCCCTGACCTCTGCCTACCTATCTATCTATATCTATATGTATGTTGACTATACCGAAGATCCATTTCCACCCACTCGACCGCACTGTACTGCTCTATGGTTTCTCCACTATTCTGTCCGCCAGGTGACGCAGCCCTGCAGTGAGATGCTGGTGCAGTGCACATGGAACTCGGAGGCCCAGGAGTGCCAGGCCCTCTTCAACGCGAACCTCTCGGATGAGGGCCTCTGCTGCACCTTCAACGCCGTGCACCGGGATAACATGTTCCGCAATCCGTAATGCAAAGCGACATCTAACGGCGCACTTGGTGTAAACGCCATTTCTAAAGAAAATTAGTTATATACAGTTAGATTAAAAAAAAACATTCTGCGTCGATTGGTGTTGGTTTCATGGTGAAATGACGACTTTTTAGGCGTCTAGCTGGTAAAAATATTGGATATTTTTCAACTAAAGTTTACTAAATGGCGTTTAGGACAAGTGCGCCGTTAGGTATCGATATATTACAGCACTGTCTGCCCTTTAAAGTGGAGTAAACATAGGGGGGCGTGCTAGCCTAACATGAAAAAAAGAATGGTAATTAATGTCATAAGAAGCGATTAAACGACTAGCGATAAATGGAGTCATTGGGTGATAGGCTAGCAACCTGCTTTCAGTGTTTTCAATAAAATTTGTAGGTTTCCCTATGTGCATCTGGATTGAACTTACCTGTTTTGTTTCACATTTAAGACATATAAGAATAACTGCAATAGGTTTTACTAAATGCCCTGTGAGTTTCATTTCGATTGGCAATTATTTGAAAAATAAGCCCTCAATCCAGATGAACTAAGTTTCCCATTATAAAAGCCATTAGTAAAACTGACTCTATCAATATGAAATTGAAGCAACCGTTATTTTGTGAGTTTTGGCTTTTATACACAAAGAAGACGAAGGTAAAACTAGCAACGTAAACGCTCATTACAACACTTCTCAGTGAATGATAACAGTCACAATATATAAGCACTATACTTAACGCATCAAATATGTATGTAAAATATATTCCCAGGAAAGACCTGTACGACCTAAACCTGACCTTCCCTCTACCAGCCGTAGACTGGACTCCGGAGGGAGGGTATCCACCTGACTCCCCTCCACTAGGATTCCCTTGGAGACCTCTTGGTAAGGGTTAGATGAGTTTATCCTTACATACATACTAAACTTACATTACAAGGTATAGCTAAGTTATAAGGCAAGAAGGCTTACGACATGAAATATTGAGTTTTGTAATTCTATGGCCACCTCGAACCAACGTGCTGACCAGATAGTTAGTACTCAATGTGACAGGTGGTAAACCATCTCGCCATTTACAAGCACTAACTATTACCTGTCCGGCGAACAGGTAGGTTACCTTACGATGTTTTCCCTCGCTGTATTATCTGATGAATAATTCTGAATGAATTTCTCTGATGAATGAATCTCTGAGTATCCCGAAAGATTAATGGTCGTGAACGCGTTTGTCTGTCTTTTTTCATATTTCCACAACTTCTACCTTGCATGCAAGTTTATTTAGCCACTACGTAATATGCAAGCAATACGTGTGACGTGATATTTGCACACAAACACCCGCAGAATGGAATATGGGTTAATAAAGTCATAATGATAAGTTATAATTTCATTATTCTCAGGTATTGGCGTACATCATGGGTTAACTTTGGTCTTGAATGCAAATGTCAACGAATACTACTGCGCTTCTACGGTTAGTCCCGGATTCAAGGTTGGTATAAGAAAGGACCGTAGTTTGGTTACTGAATATCGCAGAATGATGTTGGCTTTATAAGCTTGACAGAAGAATTAATTTTTTTTGCTAGTGCTAGTAGACCTATTCAATCATGTCTATAATACTGGCCACATACCTGAGGACTGGCTGAAGTCAACTTTTATCACACTGCCAAAAAAGAAACACGCGAAAAAGTGCGAAGAGTTTCGGTCGATTAGCCTTATGAGCCAGGTCCTTAAGCTCTTTCTTTCGATCATACATGAAAGAATACGGACTAAGTGTGACGAACAGCTGAGCGATAGTCAGTTTGGATTCCGATCTGGAGTAGGCACGAGAGGGGCCTTATTTGCGGTACAGGTTCTGGTGCAAAAATGTCGAGACATGCAGCAGGATGTTTTTCTATGTTTTATAGATTACGAGAAGGCTTTTGATAAGGTCCAACATAACCGTCTCCTTGCACTTCTCACTGATATCGGGTTGGACAAGAAGGACATCCGTATAATACAGAATCTGTACTGGAATCAACGCGCTACTGTCAGAATTGAAGGAGAGGATTCCAAGGAAATTGACATCAGGAGAGGAGTGCGGCAGGGTTGCATTTTATCGCCGACTCTTTTTAACATATACTCGGAAGCGATAATGGCAGAAGCGCTGGAAGGTCTTAACTGTGGTGTTAAAGTGAATGGGCGGCTCATCAACAACTTGAGATATGCCGATGACACCGTTCTTTTGGCTTCCACAGAAGCCGAGATTCAAGAGATTGTCGATCGAGTGAATGAATGTAGCGTCAAAGCTGGCCTTAGGATGAATGTTACCAAGACCAAGTTGATGGTCATTTCCAACAACCCCGATATCCAACCAAACATATTTGTGGCGGGTGAAAAACTGGAACAGGTCAATAAATACAAGTACCTCGGTACGTGGCTTACAGAAGACTGGGATAGTGAGGTTGAAATTAAGACTCGCATTGAAATTGCTCGCAGCGCCTTCGGAAAAATGAGGAAGGTCCTTTCCAATCGAAGTCTCAGGACCCAACTTCGCATACGTCTTCTTCAGTGCTACGTCTGGCCTATACTGCTGTACGGATGTGAGGCCTGGACTATTAAAGAGGACCTCAGGAAACGTATTGAGGCGTTTGAAATGTGGGCATACAGACGTATGATGAGAGTATCTTGGACTCAGAAAGTCACAAATGAGGAGGTCCTGCGACGAGTCGGTCAGAAACGCAAGCTTTTGCAGACCATCAAACAGCGAAAGGTCGCATACCTGGGGCATGTGCTTAGGCACGACCGGTATGAACTGCTGCAACTCATCATGATGGGAAAAGTTGCCGGAAAGAGACGACGTGGCCGTCGGAAAAAGTCTTGGCTGCGGAATATCCGCGAATGGACGGGGATTGCAAGTGCCGCCGAATTGTTCCGCCTTGCTAAGAACAAAATGGAGTATGCAGAGCTGACTGCCAACCTCCACTAGTTGGAGAGGCACTCTAAGAAGAAGAAGAAGAAGAAGAATTAACTGCGCAACTCGAATTTATGTGTAGTAACAAAATGACGCGTTGGATTGAAATTTGAAATAAATAACCCAGGTGTATTCTTCCGGCTGATGTCCAAGCCCGGGAATCAATTAGCCTAATATCCGTTATCATTATAGCTAAATTTCTTATCCTTTTTTTTATTTCCAATAAGATAACGATATGACACGAGGTTATAAATCATTACTTTTCATTTTCATTTATTATTTTACTCTACTCGTATTTGATAGGTTTTGTCGTCTTGGTATTTATTAAACAGAATATTTTTCTTTTATAGATCCTGCTCCACAATCCAACGGAAAGTCCTAAAATGGCGAACCTAGGCGACATCTATGGCACGGGCATGGAGATTCGCGTGGTCATCCTGCCCAGGATATTGGATGCTCAGAGCCAACTGCGCTCCATTGACATCAAGAAGAGACTTTGCTTCTTTTCCAATGAGAGGGATTTGTTATTTTTTAGGTAGGGATTAAATTGACTCGAAGCCCGCGCTTCACTAGATAGACAGCACCCAACGTTATAGGTAGTGAACCGTATCGCCGTATATAGGCACTGGCTATTAAATATTCCGAGGGATAGACAGGTTTCCTCTGTAGCGACTGTCAATTATGTACGTATATGAAAAAGATATATACAAATTTCAATGATTGGTACATGCCAAAGCCAAGATTCGAACCTAGAACCTTTCTCATAAGAAGTCAGAGGTCTTATCCACTAGGCTAGAGCCGCTTTTAATGGGTATTATTAAATGTAGGTATGTGGAAGTCCTTAAAAGAATTGAATTTTTTCTCTTGCACATGTTTCGAACGATGAGATTTGTGTAATTAATTTTATTTCACAGAACATACACAGAGAAGAATTGTCAGATGGAATGTGAAGCAGAAACCTTACTGGCCAGATGCCAATGCGTCCTTTACTACATGCCCAGTGAGTATTAGTAGCTAATACTATTCGTACACAGAAATATAGAGTCTATATTTCGACTCATACATTCATATCCTTCAATCCCTTTCGGGGTCGACAGAACCTTGGAGATTTAGTATCTCCTAGGTTACTTATTAGCCTGAATATTGTGGTTGTGATGTCTTGTAGAACAATGGTGACAGGTTGTTAACCCATCGCCCAATTGATTATTATTTATTATTATAATAATCTGACTGATTATTTCTTGTATAGATTACGTATTTTATAATATATATTTTATTTTATTATACGTATTTCTTCACAGAAAACAAGTCCACACGAGTTTGCGGGAAGAATGATGCTGAATGTTACACAAGCAAACCAATAAGCTGTAAGTTACGTCCTATCTCGTTTCGGTATATAATTCATTTTTTTATATAATAATCTACTCAGTCCACTTGAGCATCACTCTTCAAATTGTGAAGACATTAAATTAATGAATGGATAACTTCTAAAAGGGCGCATTTTGACATGTGCCCTTTCCGAAATTATCCATTCTTATGGAATATTGTGACAGTTTTCTAGATCTGAATGAGAGAAGTACTTACACGCGCCGAGTGAGTCTGAATGTGCTTTATGCCAGCAAAAAATTTAATCCATCGTGGACACCATCTACCTACTCCGCTATAGGAAGACGACCGTGATATGTTTATGTTATGTCATATATATGTTATAACAGCTAATCTAGATAGAGACGCAAAATCGTGCGGCTGCTTGCCTGCCTGCAACGAGATCTCGTATACCGTGAGACGCAGCTTCGCCTTCCTCAGCGAAAAACTCATCAAGCAAGACTATACTGTGGATACTCAGGAGTCGGAGTACTTCAAGTGAGTTATGACATACCTACATATACTACCGATGAGTTCCTAGTTAGACCGACCGACCGTTCGCTACAAATCACGCCGAGTGCTGTCTATCTAGTGAAACGCGGGCTTTGAGTGACCCATTCCTAATAAGCCTTCAAAATTTTGGGATATGGGCACTCTCACCTCTGACTGCCATAGTAAAAAAGACGTGAAGCGTATGTTATTTTGTCTTAGTTGTTATAGGTGATACTAAGGCGCTTATGTATGGGTATTGGCCATTTTACCAATTGTCGTACATATTTAATATATTACTATTAAAATAAATATCGACTACTCCGTCATACTAGCCATGTATGAAATGTTAACCATTTGCCACTCTTCCCGGCATACCGAAGGAAGCGACTAAGGAACTAGGGGTAAATGGGATCAATGTGACATCACAACCCCAATATTTATCTTTAACAGTACCTAGGAGATACTAAGTCTCCGAGCTTCAGTCCATCCCGAAAGGGATTGAAGGACGTGAATGTCTACTTATGTATATATTGTGTTGCAGAAGGAACATGTTAGTGATCCACTTCTACTTCGAAGACAACTCTTTCGTCAGGTTCACCAAGGGAGAGATATTTGGCCTCACCGAGTTTTTATGTGAGTAGATTTGCATACATACTTACATCTTATTCTTTCCCTTTAGAATTGGACAGATACTGAGGAAAACTTTTACATATTATTCTAGATAAATAATTTTTTTTATACCTATACTCTAGTACATATTGACAAATAAAAGAGTGACCTCTATTATTGAGAAGATGCGAGCTTTAAGTCACGCCATCTGTTTTCCCAATTTGGATCTAAAAATAAGCGGAGTAAAATAAGAAGTTAGCACTTACCAAAAAATCTGTATGGGATGGGGTATCTGTACTGTAGTATTTTATTATCTGTGCCTATACTATTCGTAAAAGATATTGCTATATCCTAAAGGTTCTCTCAAACGTACAACTCTATGACATTTGGAATAAATTCAATCAAATACGGACACGATTTACCACCTGTCAAATTATGTACAGATTATCTAGTAATCGCGTTAGTTGAACGTGGATTTAATCACAAAACTAGCCTTGTTCACGTAAAATTTATCGCAAATGTATGTAGCTATATATGTAACAACTAAGTGATTGTTATATGTAATCAACCATTGTTGAATGCTTTTTTTATTATAATAGGTTGTTCCAATAATTTCAATAGAAAATTTGAAGACGCGTTTTTATTTTTGTTGCCTTTAGAGCTGTAGTAAATTAAAGCTCTATATTCGTAATATACAAAAATATACAAATACTTACTATAAACAATCTTTCTTATCAATATAATAATCAGTGACACTGTCATTTCCAACTGGATGGATAACAACGCAATTATCAAACCACACGCCTGACTACCCCATATGTAAATAGTTTGTATTAGTTATTGTATTTGTTCTTGTAGTTTGTATTTGTTCTTAATTCCAGCCAACACCGGTGGTCTGCTAAGCCTCTGCATGGGCTTCAGTATCATGAGTCTAGTGGAAATAGTCTACTTCATCACTCTAAGGAACATGTGTGCTAAGAGAAGGCACTCCAAGCCTAAGAAACTGTTTATTAAATGAAGTGTGAACGTAACTTTTAAAAAATCTTTAACAAATACTCCTTAGTTTTTATTATTTATTTATTTTTCTTCTTTGATAAGCCATTCACCACTAAGGTTATGTCGGCTCAAGTACAAACACTAATGCAAAGGCGTTTGCACTTCTTGTTATTCCGTCGCCATGGTTACACCAACGCCGGCTGGGATATTGTGTATCAATTTAAAGCAATCAATAGAAACTTGTATCACGTGACATACATATGAATCTGTAATATCTAAAAGGGCATATGTCACAATGTTTAATAGTTACATGTGCTCTTTTGGAAATCATGCATTCATATGAATACTATATAGTAATAAAAATATTTTTACGAAATGTATCAAATACAACGGTGAGAGTAGACATCGTGAGGAAACCTACCTGTTACCAGGCACTGGCTATTACCTATCGCAAGGAATAGGCGGAAACTATCGATACCTACCTTGAACGATCCAAACAAATGTTCATTTTCTTCATATGCACTTTAGTCATCGTTTTTTAAAGTAAAGAATAAAACAAGTATTGTTTAAAAAAACATTTATTTAGAAACTTATGACTAATTTCATACAAATTCAGTCTTTATACATAATTTACACTTATTACATACGCTTAAAGAATTACAGTATTCATATAACATCACGACTATAAACTCTTTTGGTGTAGTCAGAGATTCAAGTACCTAATCACGATGGCTATACTCAAAAATACATTTAAATCCATATAGGACCAAATAAAACAATCAAATACATTCACGACCTTTAAATGTTGTGAGACAATCGGAGTTTTGCCTACCCATCTCCGTAATTGCGGAGATAGTAATCTTATGGCCATTTCAAATCCAACTGCTAACCAGATAAGTCAGAGTTTGTGACATATGGTCATCGCTATTTACAAGCACTGACTTTTATCCTATATCTCTGAGTAGACAACGACAACAATGAATGTGGTTTACCAACTGTCAGTCTTACGTCAGTTATATGACTGACAGTTTGTAACAGTTTGGAACCCATTTAGGCAAAGCACAATCTCTATCTTGAAAGGCTTATAACTAAGATATTTATATTATATCTACCACCATAGCTATTCCTCGGCACATATAATAGTCAATAACTGAATATGGTAACATGGTATATAACCTGTTACGTCTGATACTGATTAACAGGTAAAAGGTGGGTTTCAAGTGGCCAAAAAGTCTAGCTCACTTTGAACACTCAACCTCTGACTACCCCAAAAGGATTCTACACTCGTGTTGCATATGTATGTACACTAGATATCTGCTACACCCCTACGGATGCCTCGGCTGGCCCTGAGGGGGCGCTGGTGGTGCCGGCTGAGCCGCGTTGTCTGGTGGCTGAAGAGTCCTCGTCCTACGCCTTGTGTAGTGTTGCCATAGAAGAATCGCCTGGTCGTCCATGAATTTGCATACCTGGAATTATAAACATATATCTTATGTAACTGTAACTGTACTTGTACATAAATCTTATGTAATACCTACATACATACATCCAACCATCATACCTTATGATTAATAATTAACGGGACTTATCGCGTGTAAGTTTTTATATAATAAAGGTAATTTTATTATATAAAAACTTATGTGATAAGTCCCGTTAATTATTAATCATGAGTATAAATCGCGAATCTCTTAAAACATCATACCTTAGACAGTCCTACACTATTCAGGGACTAAATTACCTGAGCAGAGACGCACTCTCTCCTAAACGCTTCATGCTGGAGCAGCTCTAAGAAATGCAGGCACATTGGGTACTTGAGGTAGCGAGCGTACTCCGGCTCCTTCCAATACTGCAGGTACTTTATATAGTTGACGAAATTCTGCTCTTTTAGGTAACCTCTTTGGGCTAAGACTGTAAAGGAAACAATGGGCTGTATTAGTGATAATAGGCTTTGAAAATTGGGGACAATAGTGGTTGGTATTTCTCTAACCAAAGTATAATTAATCTGAAATTGTATGGATTGAGATAAATAGTTAGTTTTAAGTAAATAAAAATTTTATATAATACAGTGGATTTCATATAAAATGACGATTTAGGGACCACTGTTATTTCTTCGTTACAACCGGATGTTGTGGTGGTTTTTCAACATGGTAGATATATGTATTTGAATACGAAACTTGTATTCTTTGTGTAAATCAGCATTGTTTGCACCATTTTTCAATTTTGATATGATTCCCGCTGTTTCGTTAATAATGAATATGCTGCTAAGATCCATACTTATTCATGTTTGCTACTCTGAATCTCAATGCGTATCTAAACCATTTTAACTCGGAAACATTCACCCTTACCTGCCTAATTACCTAGCTGATATCTATAAACAAAAAGTAAAGTGTGCTGACCATATGTGCAAATGTTAACAAAAGATTAGAAAGCTCTTTTGTGTTTGACGCCGATGCTGCAACTTCGGTCGCAACATCTGCATGGGATTTCAAAGTTTTATTACAAAACTTATGATAAAAACAGTACTACAGCTGAACTCAATGTTATGTCCAAAGTTGTTTGTACATACTAAAGTATGCCTTAATTTAAGGGTCTTAGATTTAATTGTCACTACAACCAAGGTCGTAATAAATGAAATCCACTGTATATATAAAACTGAACTAAACTGATTATAAAAGAGAAACACATTCACAACCAATTATAACAATTTAAATGTTAAAATTGACATTCAATGAGAAATTGACATACTGAGATGACTAAGACTACTTACAATGTATATAATTAGGGTTGGCTAGGCATTGCACAAACTCTAGCTCCACCTGGAACCTTATCCTGTTCTGATCTTCAGTTTCTGGTATAACTGTAAGCAAAATTTGTAATTTATGGTAAGTACAATAATGAAATAAAAACAACCTATGTACCTTACTAAATCTCCCATAATTCTCAAAACACAGTATCAACAACAAAATGCCTCCCATTATGTACTGCACTATAAGCACTGTATCTCCAATGATGAGAATGAAGAGAGGAATAAAACTATATTTTGAATATAAATAATATTACTTTCTCTTTACATTTCAGCTTCAGTAGTGATGTAGAGCTATGTAAGATTACCTGGAAATCCAGGTTACCTGTATCATTGGAACTTTCACCAATTCCTAGATTTGGTTCGCTGATTGGTAAATCTATCTGGTCGTTATCCAGTTCTAATACGGATTCTTCGTCTGAAGAATGGTCCAGTATCATCACATAAGGATTATTACTAAATGGATCATTAGACATTTTAATAATAAATATAGAATTTTATGTATGTTGAGCTTTCCGGAATAAATTATAGAAGGTAATAGAAAATAATTATTATTGAGGTAGTTCCTAAGAATTAAAAAGTAAATAACTAATTACGAATTATAAAAACAAGAAAAACTAACCTTTACCAGCCATCATCTTTGCAGCCTTATTATGAATGAATTCTTTCCAATTAAACTAAAAATGTGATCTACACTAGTCTTTCGTGTAAGCTAGAAACGGTATTGTCCATGTACATCTAGATTAATACCTAATTTTACTAATAATAGTAAACATTGTAATCTCCAAGCTTTAAAAGACTTGCATATCTAATTTTTGTCACTTGCATGATGCGTCAGTCAACGTATATTTTTATTTTCTCGCTTCGAGCAACATAGACTGATGCCAAGATGAATGGAATTCCTAACGTGAAGATTCATCACGAAAATAATGTAGTGATTGTAAATGAAATGAAAGTTCACCGGAAAAAACACTTCATTTCATAAACCAATATGAGATAAATATACAAAATAGAAAAAAAATTGGGAAACTGGTAGAAACCTGGACTTAAGGACCTTTAGATTTTTAAAAACAGCAAAATTGGCCTAGTGCTAAGAATTGGAACTAAAACGGGAAATTATGAAGGATCTCCTGCCATTACTCAATAACTATCAAAATATATTTTCATCACTGTAGGATAAGAAAGTGGTTTTTAAATATTTAAATAGATAATAGCCGTGTGTTGCATGAAGCGCGGCGCGGGTATGCGGTTGACGTCTTGTTTCATATCCGCAACGCTGCCCTGAGAGACAAAATGGAAAAAAAATGTAATTCATTGCTTTTTTTTGTACAATACCACGTTGAAGGAAATTATCGTGAGAAAGCTTATCTGTTCTCCGAGCAGGTATAAGTCAGTGCTTGTAAGCCCAGTTTACTACCTGTCAAATTGAATACTGTTTTTGTGGTCAAGATGTAGATTTCACGTGACCATAAAATTACCTCCACCGTTGCGGAGATGGACACCTGAACCTCCAACTAACCTACAAGAGTGAATGACAGTAAATCCCTATGAATTCTTTCGTGCGAGAAGACAGCTTAACACCAGCGCCGCTGTAATGTTTCTAAAAAGTACCAAAATGAACCAAACCCATTTAGCTTAGGTGGGTCTGTATTTTTGTATGGGATGGGGGAATTGTACTGGTAGTCATACCATAATCACGATCAAAAAATATCACATTTTTTAAGGGTTAGCACTATTATGTTTGAGAAAGAAACTATTTTTGACTATATGCATTCGTTTATTATATTTCGTTAAAAATACATTCATTACATTTAATATTAACAATTAACTTGATTCCAAATGGACAATTACTAACATTATTGTATGAAGAGACCTTTAGATCACTTAGACCGACTCCTTACTCTACTGATGAACCATGAGCACCTTACACGATCAGCATGAATCCTAAGTTTATTTACTGCAACATTACGAGAAATATAACAAAATACATATACCGAAAATATTGAGTCTATTGCCTCTACATAATAAAGCAAACGTAGCTACGTAGGATGAATAATTCATAAAATTTTCCAATACATACAAGATATAATTTTTAAAAGTAAGATTTGTAAAAAGAAGTTTTGTTCATGGTTGACTAAGAAAACAAGATTAAAATTGAAACAGAATTTCTTTCCGATTTTAAAGACTGATGGAGGCCTGTCAGTCAAACGAAGAAACGTCACCAAGTTTTCTAAAGGCCTTAGGCAAGATTATATCTAAATTGTTTGATTTTTGACAATATTCGAATTATTCAGATCCTCTTACACTTTACAATTAATTATTGGTGGTTTTACACTTAAGTATATACAATTTGGTTTCGATAAACAAAATACTTATGTAATCTAGATTTTACAATGTTGCTAACGTTTTTACAATTATTCTAGGTAAGTTTAAGATCAATCTACACTTTCCATACATAGATAATGACAAGTTCTTTGACGCTACGATCGAATAAAGATCTTTAAGTAAAAGGGAGATAGACAAGCATCGTTTCTATGTTGAGCTCTCTTTCTTTCCAATCACGTTATATCCTTCGGTTCCATAACGTAGCAGGGAGAACAGTCTTTATATATTTTATCTCATTATTCAGGAATATGTAGATTGAACTTAACCAAACAACCAATGGAGTCACAGCGATACAGAATAGAAAGGAATATAAACTCTAACAACCATATATTAAGGTTCAAAAATGTAGGTGAACACTAATTAGCACATACCCAAAGGAACTTTAACCTTAACACATAGACAATAAGGTTTATTTTCCTATTACGCCAAGACTCCAGAGGTCCTTAAAGACAAGGAACTTACATTACTATTGTGCTCACAAGCAAATAACCTTGAGACGATGTTCAGTCAAACAGAAAACATCTGCATTGCTACAAAATAAAGAGGTATAATATGGAATTCGAGTATGTAAGAATTACGAGTATTAATTAATGGTATAGTCAGAAAATAGGCAACCAAGTATCTTTAACTAATCTGTGAGTCTATTTAGGTTATAAAAATATAATAATATTCTTAAAATATATATGTGATACAATAACATAAGTTTACTTAATAATAAACGTTGACGTTAATATGACCGAATAAATATCAATAAAAAAAACTATTTGATGCATATCTAGATACTCAGTTACCTTATTAATTATGGTTAATATTAATACCATAACATTTATCAATTCCAGATTTTATATTGGTCCTGGTGATAAACAGTTTTTTCAACCTGCTCATTCGGTGCTATTTACTAATGGTGGTTACGTTATCGGTCGTATATTCTTATGCCATTGTATAAGTATCTTTATTTGAAAAAGCCATTTCATAGCAAACCTCATTAGAGAAATTATTTACAATGATTTATACGTGATGCATGCACCTTGCAATTTACATTTTTTTATTTACAAGCAATGTCAATAAAAGTCGCACCACGCCATGTTAGAACCGCTTTAACAATCCGCTTAAACTAAATGTTACAGAGTCAAATAAAAAAATAACAATTTCTCAAAAGAATCACTAAATACATTATATCACATTAAAATTTTACTTAGGACTTAGCATCACTAGAATATTGCATAGCTACCTTAAATACGAGAACACTTAACAAGTAAGTTAGTACCGACATATTCGTGCTGATTTCACGTCAAGATTATCCTGCATTGTATAGTATATGAAGCTTAATCTATCCAAGAAATTAACTGGGCGTCTTTAGTCAAAAACTTTTAATCATTTCCAACGTGAAGCAGACCTTTAACAAGCCAACTCTTTACCTTACTCTGTGGTATTCCTCATTCCGGTTCCTGTGAGTGTCGCAGGGCTTTCTGAAGAAGTCGATGGTGTTTCCTGAAGAACTGTCTTCGGATCCTGTATCGGCTTCATCGGTGGAGGCAATTCAACTTCCGGGGCATCATCATCACCTTCATCAACGATGGAAATGTCATTCGTATGTTTCTCCGCTAACTTGGGAACCATATCTGAAGACTTCTTCTTGGTCTTTTCCGTTGGAGGTGGGATGACCTGATTCCTTTCTGATTTGACTTGATTCTTCCTTAGTACTAACCATCTGCCACTGAAACCGCGTCGTCGTTGCTTCCCTGGACTCGCTGCGGTATTATTGTCTGTGTTTTGTGCTTCACCGTCATATTCCGGTTGATTTGGTGCACTATGGGTCGGTGATAGTTTCCTTGGTGGTGAAGACTTTCTCCTGGGTTTCAGTTTCAATACTTCACCAGGCACTGCCCCTTCAGCACCAGGATTACCAGCAACACGCACCAACCAGAATCCAGGACGGCTCGCTATGGGTTCTACAACTTCGACTTGTTGGCCTTTAGAAACGCTAATTTCTCCAGACTCTTTCGCTTGGCGATCGGCTATAACCCAGGTCAAGTCTGAGGTCTTATCAGAATCAGTCGTATTGCCACTACCAAACGAAGCCAACGAGTTCCTGTCTAAATTCTCCGCTAGTTCATTAAACACTACGTCATCGAAATCACGGCTAGAACGTTGGGATCCCGCAGTTTGGGTCTGTAGATTTCTGGGGGCTCTCTGAAGACCGCCAATGAACGATTCTTGTATAACCTCTCTCAGCCTTCTCACCCACATCTGCTTCACTTCGAGAGACGGTGCTTTCAAAATGATTCGGCAATCACTGGCCATTGGCTCACTGCCCGTCCAAACAGAAAATTTACATTCGTCTCCCTCAATGTGTTCAGTCACCCCCAGTTCTGAAGTCATAAACTTTACTTTGTAAATGTACTTTGCCCTGCCATGGGAATCTTTCACCTCTTTTGCTAACAGTAAGTACAAGTCAAACAAGAACACGCGCCTTTCTCGGCATTTCTTAATGATCTGTCGTAAATCCCAAACGTGGAAGGAATCTTGAAGCACTACTTCGCCAAGACTGTCCGGTGGGACGTTGCAGCCTTCTAATAAAGACAAGTGCATTGCGTCGTTGGCTTTCTTGGGCACGGAAAGCATCACTTCGAGCCCGTCCTTGATTTCACCTTGTCCCTCAGTACAGCATGCTTGCAAATCTTTAAGCAGTAGCTGATATTTAGTGATTC
The DNA here is from genome assembly GCA_030578115.1 of Leucoptera coffeella. Classification (NCBI taxonomy): domain Eukaryota; kingdom Metazoa; phylum Arthropoda; class Insecta; order Lepidoptera; family Lyonetiidae; genus Leucoptera; species Leucoptera coffeella. The sequence goes on along the minus strand of JAMBLF010001149.1, from coordinate 73,077 downwards.
TCTGCACAGGCTTTATAAGGTAGGCCGCCAACGAATGCTCTAGTTTCTTGGCCGATTGTATTCTGTCAAAGTAATCGCCAGCATATTGCACTATGGCGGCGTTACTGTCCGGCTTGTTTCGACAATAGGATACGTACATGTCAAACTCTCTGGCCCACGTTACGAAGCAATGGCCGACGTCTTCTGGCATCGTTTCATACTTGGCGAGTTCGCGCAAGAAGATTCTTTCGTGGAAATGGAATATCTCTTCTATGTTTCCGAATATACGGCGTTCTCCTTCCTTCCCTTGCAAGGCGCCAGGGACCGCACTAGGTTCAGCTCGCATCTCTCTCAAGTAACCCGAGATGCAGATTTCTAAATCTTTCACATAAGCCCTCTCAGTCTGGAGAAGTTCTGCCATTATGAATTCTTTTCTTCGAGCGCTACGTCGCTTCTCGTCCGCTACGACAGTCACTATTTCGGGTTGAGACGCACTGAGCAGGGATTGTGTGGATGCAATGCCTGAATCACTTTCTGGCTCCGTGTCACTAGTGCTGACACCGCCGCTAAATTCAGCGTATTTAGCATCGACTGCTGCTACCCATTCCTTTATATGTATTGCGTGTGGGTGTCCTTTTTCCATGAGACCGTCTGCCAGTTGGGCTAGCAATCTCACTCGTTCCCGCGACTCCCTCGCTACACCCGACACTGCCATGGAAGCAGCCTTACCACAACGTTCTTGAGTCTCCCGTATCCATTCAATGGCGGCGTGGGCAGACCTTTCAAACAGAACAAACTGCTGACACTGTTCCAGGTGCTTTTTACGCGCTGTCCAATGTTGCAGCACTTTGTTTTCTTGCATCAGAAGCTTGTCTAAGATGACCCTAGTTTGCGAGTGGTAGGTCTTACTAGAGCAATGTCCGTGAGCGTGGTTAGACCGTGACGCATATTTGAGGAAAGTTTCGGCGGTTCGTCGTGCCAGCGTACACGCTTTTAAAAACGCTTCCTTTTGTTCACCATGTTTGATGATCAAGGCAGAGACTTGAGCAACCTTGTCCACGCTGTGATCGTTTGAAGAAGGACCGTTCGTGTATCCGCACCAATCCTCTTCTCGTCTATATTCTCGTTCTAAGGAATCCAGCACTGAACATACTTGCTCGGCAGTTTTGTAGAAGTTCAACGAGGCGGTGACTAACTTATGCCTCTCTTCCGCACAAGTGACTAGGTTTTGCCACCGATCTGTCACTTCTTCTGAGATCTCTCTTATAGTTTGCGGATCGTAATGATTTGCCGCTTTCAAAGCATCCGCTCTGTATTTTATCTGCACGGCGCTCGCGTGGGTCTTTTCCACTGCGATTTGGAACTGATCATGCTCATGTTTTAGCTGTTCAGCCTCTTGCAGATTACCGGGTATCGAGAAGAGAGCCGTCAACATTGCCTTCGTGTTTCGTATCCAACTAATTACTTGAGTTGCGTCATTCTGGAATTGGCCTAACTGCATGCACTGCTCAAAAGTGGCTCGTCTCTCTTCGGCTAATTCCTCAAGATCTAGTTGTCTGTCATGGAGGAAGTCTAGTAACAATTGTAGTCTAGCCTGCGCCTCTTGTATCGCACCTTCAGAGCCTTCGGAACTCAAGCTTCCCGATTCAATGATTTCCGATATTCTTGTCATTAGTTCTTCGCCCTGTTGTACCACTTGGAACGTAGCGCGCTGCATGTGAGTGACGCTTTCATTATGAGCTGTCAAAGCTTGTTCCGCTTGTTGTGGATCTTTGGGTGGTTCCTTTCTCATCAGCTCTTCGCTCCACAGTTCGAGGCGAGATGATATTTCAAGGGCATCCCTTTCGAAGAATCTCAGTTCGAGAGCTAGTTCTAACTGCCTCTGCCGGTTGGACCAGAGTTGCTCCATTTCTCGGCGAATGCCTTGCACCCGTTCGAGGGTCGACTCAATGGCACTGGCACTCGAAGGGTCTGTGTCGCTGGATGTTCTCAAATCTTGCAGTAAGGCTTGCCCTTGGTTAATAGTTGCAGCGCACGCTTCTAAACTGCGAGATCGATGCTGAGTACATTGTTCTAAAGCCTTCTGGGTTTCTGCTAAGGAGTCATCGGCAGGCCATCGTCCGATATCACCCCTCAGCGCCTCCACACACATTATGAGCTCCTTTTCATGAGTGTACAGTAACACAACTAGCTGTAATCTTCGCCTTCGACGTTCCATCTTTTCGGCAAACGCTGTGACGTGTCCTTCTAACTCTCTGGCCACACTTAATACCTCCTCAGAATCACATTCGCCTGACCTGGCCAGCTCTTCTGCTGCTCTTAGAAGTTTCTCTGCATTAGTTGAGGTGTTTTGAGCGACATTTTCAAAGTGTTCATGGGACTTTTGGTAAGCCTTCGCTTTCTGAAGATTTCTTCCGATACTGGTATTCTTTTGGAGGAACCTCTCACCATGGTTGGAGAGCCAAGCCAAGACTTGTTCGCAGTCTTCCTTGTACAGCAACAGGGCTAAGCGCTGATGGAGTTTCAGCCTAGCTTGCTGGTATTTCGTCTCCAACGTTCTATGATGGCCAAGTATCTGGTGAATGACTGCCAGTACATGGTTAGCTCCAGAACTATAATCCACAGCTGGATCGCTGGACGTGGACCCTGACGAGCTGTCCGCATCCAGATCGTCGGGCCGATGGCATATCTGCACCAGATGGTCTAGTTGATACAGCAGCTTCTTGCTAGTTGAGTGGACCTCGGAATAAGCTTGACACATGTGCTCGTACGTCTGTCTATGAATCTGTGAATGTTGTTCAAGCACTCTGGGGTCGCTGCACGGAGACATGTCACTCATGCCGGAAGCCGCCTGTAGCGTCATGTTGTATTGCTGGCCCCAGTCGTTGACCGCCGCGATATAAGCCTCCGCTTTATGGTGGAAAACTACTGACAATGATAACACTGCTGATCTTTCTTCCAAGTTGATCGAAAGATTCTTGTACACTCTCTCGAGCTTGGACGCCATTGACGAGATTTCTTCTTCTGCGTAATGCCTCTTGTCTGCTAGCCTTTTAGCGGCCGTGGACACTCTTGCCACGCTAGGTCGGCCGCCGCCAACGTACGCGGCGCAAAACCTAGCGTGTTCTTCCTGCAGTCGCTTAGCAGTGGAACAAGATCGTCCGATTTCTATATAGTTGGACATGAACACCGACCGATGGTTCCTTATCCACTGGAGCATCTTCGTGTAATCCTGCTCAAACAGCCGCAGTTGAAAGCACTGGTCCAACTGGAACTTCTTGTGGTGCCACAAATTGAGCAGATGAGTATGTGTGGCTCTTATGGTAGATAGTTGGGCACGCACCGCCGCAGGAGAACCGCAATGGAACGCAGCCAATTCATCCGAGCTACCACTGGCTTCACTGATAGCCGCTTCTGTAGACTCCAGCCGTTGCAACACACGGGTTCCTTGGTTCTGCAGTTCCTCTAAAGGCAATTGGTGCAGTCTCCTACTCAGCTCGTTATGATTGTCTATAGCTTTCCTTGCTACACACACGTCGTTTACAACTTCTGTTCGAGCGATGTCCTCTTGAAAGTCGTCCATCTGGTCCAGTAGCTCACCGGCCTGCCAAAGGAACTCTTCTAAAGCCAGTCTCAAATCAATCCATTGAAAATGGTCATACTGTAAGGTCCCTTCTAGATCTGTCGTCAGCTGACAGGTGTCAACTATCTTGGGTAAAGACTCCAAACTTAGCATTGTCATCTCAAACTTGTACTTCTGAGCACCGAGGTTAGTCCGTTGCTTCTGCCAGAAGTTATCCGGCTTAACCACTAGCACTTGGTAGATAAATGTTGAGAAGTTTTCCTGCAAAACCTTCAGTATAGGTTTGATTGCGGTCCAAGTTGAGTTCCGCATGTCTATTACTATCGTGAAACCAATACTGCGGAGGGTGTCATTAGGTATACTGATCAGATAGTTCAGGAGTCGCTGGTAATCTTCTATTGTGAGACGGTCCCTTCTACAGTTGTCTGGAAACCACAGAATGGGTCCTCCTCGTCTATCCTTGCCTCCGGTGAGGGCTGCTATTTTATCCTGCAGGAGGGGCAGAACGTCCAAAGCCCTCGTTCCTGTCTCCATGATGTCTTGTGATTTTTTACTTTTTACAAAATTTGCCTCCTCATTGCTAGTAAAGATCAGTAATAAATTAACTGCTCTTACTTACTGTTGTTGTTATTTAGACCTCTGTAACACCATTTACCCTTTCTGGTCTTTCATCTCAGTTATATCTGAAAATAGAAGCAGAATGGTTATTATCATTTTTGTACTAAAATCAACCTAGAGTACCCGCCACATACGGTGGCAGTAGCCAAACTTGGAACTAAATTTGACGTTTCCGCCATTGCGTGTTATTTTGTATGAAAAGTAAATTTAGTATTACCAGCGTTGTGTTTTTTGCCCACTCTTTGTAATTTTTATGTTTGTTAAGGGTGATTATAATAAATTGATTTCCGGAGTTTCTTGTTAGTTCTTCTCCAAGCTAGGGTCTCCGCTGATCTAACCTCGGTAAAAAATATGTAAAGACAATGCTCAGTGCCATGTTTGAAATAATAGTTTTAAGAGATTCGCGATTTATACTCATGATATAAGATATAAGGGTGTGTATAAGATTGATTGCAGCTGTGGGAAATCCTATGTCGAACAGACTAAACGGTCTATTGCGGACAGAGTGAAGGAACACATAATATATGTAATATATAATAAGAAGGATAAGTCCCGTTAATTATTAATCATGTTTGAAATAGTATAATAAACATATTTTGACTTTGATATATTAATTTGTTTTATTTGAGTTTATAGCTCTGCAACCAAAGATCGTTACAAATGAAACCTATAATGTATCGAGCCGTATGGCAAAGTGAGTGCTAGTTTTGGCGTGTTTACTGGTAACACTGAATTACGCGACTGTGGCGACGCCTCCAACTGCCACCTTATGTGGCGGGATCTCTATACCTATGTATCAACAGTATTATTATGATAAGTTAAAAATATCCCTAGTAAAATCAAGAATATACATAAAAAGCACAAAGTAACTATTGCATTAAATTCAAAACAGAACAGAACTCAATCAAATTATCTGTACTCAAACAAAAGTCTGTTAGTCGAGGTTTGTTTATTTGCTTTCCAGTAAAAATAACACACACAATAGCTAGTTATTCATCTGTGGTACCTTTCTAGCATCATTCTTCAGCATTCATTCTTAGCTTTGATAACAGATATTGTTTATGTATGAACAGAGTATAATCACTCTTTTGATATTCCATTTATTAGTATTACAATTCGACGTAGCTCAGTTGTTTGCGGCTTGACTCTGTATCGAGGGTACAGGGTTCAAATTCCGCTTGAACATGTACCAATGGAAATTAAGTTTAATGAATTTCTCAGTACATTTTTGTAATAAAAATACATTTACACATTGTGAGGAAACCTATCTGTTCCCCGAACAGGTAATAGTTAGTGCTTGTAAATGCCGACATGGCTTACAACCTGTCACATTGACTACTGACTATCTGGTCAACACGTGGGTTCGAGGTGGCCATAGAATTACTACCTTCGCAATTGCTGAGATGGACGCCAAAACCTCTGACTACTCCGCAAGAATTAAAGGTTGTGAACACGTTTGTTGTATTTTGTATGTCGTTTTGTATTACAATACATATATACACATCACATCCATTACCCTGTCAAGGGGTAAGCAGATGGCATATTTATATATCATGCACAGACAGAGTCAGAAACTTGTTTTATTTGTCAGCAATATAACTTGGCTCATTTTACTTCCTGTTAGGATAAACATAAATCTATCAATTATCTATCAAAATTCACTTGTATTTAATAATTATATTTACATCCTAACAATTAAGACCTTTTGAGAATTGATAACTAACAACACAAATACTAATGAATGAACAATGTACATTATCAGACTCATGCTATTCTTCTTTCTATGTGATAGGAGGTGACTAATGGACCAGAGGTAAATAAAACCTATTTGGTGATGGGCTAGGATCCATTCACCATTGTTCCGTACAACAACACAACCCCACTAATCATACTAATAAACACCCAGGCAATGTTTTCATGTCTCCAAGGTTTTGTTTACACTTAAAGGGATTGAAATTAAAACATTTGAAAGTATAATCAACTTAGCATTTTGATGGGATCAATCAACAAAAACAACTATATACTACTCAACTATTATCACTAGTTCACAAAATTCAATGCGTAGTGTGAGGTTGTGTTTTATGGCTCAATGTCCAAATGAATATGTCAATTATGACCAAAGCAATTTCACCTTCATACTGTCAAAGTCAGGATACTGCAATTAATCAGCACACATATTTACTATTCATTTGACATCCTATAAACTCTGGGTATTGGCAATCTAAATGTACAGTATTTTTTGTAATGCTTTTCTCTTCAGTTCAAGTAATGAGACCTGGGATCCTTAGTTAATTTTTAGCAAGGCTAATCCATTGGAACGCAAATAAATTTAAAAATCCTACATTATCTTGGTTTAGCAATGATATGACCTAATTTATTGGTTTATGACTCACCACAGTTGGGGGCCTCTAAATCATTGCTTACAAAATTATACAGATCAGCATAAATGCCACTTTATTTACCAATAGAATTAGATATAACACTGAGTAATCAGTATTCTTGTGCTCACTAATTAGATACTAACTGGATTTTCAAAGGACTCTTATTAGAAATGGAAAACTGATATAAAAACACTTCGGCATTTAAATAAAAGCATTATTACTTTAGAAGTTGATGAATTGTATAGTTCGGCATTATACGAATATTCCTTTGATTAACGAATTTTTGATTCTGCCTCACCAACAGAAATTCTGCACCGGACAAAGAGGAACACACAAACAAGAGCATTAAATAAACATCAATAAATCAGGCATGAATACATGCTTGGAATGAAAAACGCAGATAATTGTGTTAGTAATTTAAACTTCCGAGTAAATATGTTGTTCGTTTTCTCTTGCATACCTTTAACTTCACCAGCCATCATTTTGTATTAAGTCTGATAGTTCAGTTATTATAAAAAACGCAAAACAGCACTGGTCAATTCTTGTAACTCCTTAACGCAACACTGTGTACACAATGCAAAAATATTAATTCTTGGTCCATTAATTTGCACATAAAATTCCAAGTTCAGCATTGATTACAATTTACAATTATATTTATTACAAAATCGTACAATTGATAGATTCACAGATCAAAAAAGACAAATACGAAAATAAAACAACCAATAAAATAAAGCGCTTACTACATGAAGAAGTGACTGCTAAGAAATTGTAATTGTATTGTAGAAATAAACGAATATGATTAAATTAGCATGGTGTATGAACCATCTTCTTCATTTTAATCAACTTTTTGCAAACATTTACTATAATAAGCATATGATTGGAATGCTATTTAAACTTTTTTATAAAGTTTAGTACAGTTTCAGTAAATTCTATTAAATTTAATAAAACGAAAAATAATTCAAAACGTTGCCCTGCTGTCTCCAATATCATGTTTGTATTTCTTTACATATTTAGTATAGATTATTATATCTTATTTTTTCTGACATCATAGTGATTGTGTATTGGTAGCATAAAACACACAATACCACCACAGTGGGTGGGAGGGGCAATCCAATCTAAAAACAACTGTCAAAAACCATTGCTCGTAAATTTCACTTGTACACTCATTCGTTGTAAATTTCTTATTCCTAGTTTGACCTAATTAGTTACTATTACTAATACATAGATAAGTTAATGGTTTACTGACTGCAAAAGATTTATATCAAGTTCAGTGAGAGTGAGTGCTATATTGTTGGTCAGGATGTCAGGACACAAGTACATCAGCAATTCGAATAATCTTTTCGAAGATGACGATGTTGACGACGACACCTTCGTAAACAGCTACAGGTCAAGGTACCAGCCACCGCAGCCTAAAACTTCATCATCCTCCTATGGTGGTCATTTAGGAGATCTCGAAAGGCAACGCCAGGCGATGCTCGAAAGACAACGAGAAATAGAACAAAGAACCTTGGATTCCACTTCTAGAAGCATCGGTTTACTACGTGATTCCGAGCAAATAGGCATTGCTACAGCAGAGGAACTGGCCAGACAGCGTGAGCAACTACAAAATACTGATAAAAGACTGGATGAAATCAACACAAACTTGAATTACAGCCAGAAACATTTGAATGGCATCAAGTCTGTTTTCTATGGCTTGAAGAACTATTTATCCGGCAAGTCTGACGCTACACCCCCTAGAAGTACAACTTCATCGGAAGCTAAAAACCCTACTGCACCAAGTGGAAGCACCTTAAATGAAACTCTGGATAATATATCTAAACCATTCTCTGCCACATCAGAAGAAAGATTCAACTCCCACCCAACTACTCGGCTAAGAGGCTTGAATGACACAGTTAGCGCAGCACCCAAGACTGACAGTCAACGGGTAAACGAGATGCTTGATGCCAACTTGGATGAAATGGTGTCAGTCATCAGCAGATTAAAAGGATTGGGAACAGCACTTACTGAGGAAATTGACCAGCAGAATGAGCTCATTGATAACATTCAAGATAAGGTAGAGGTAGCCGACATTAGGATTGGCAAACAGAATAAACAAATGAATAAATTACTGGGTAAATAATCACATTAAGATTGGTCTTGTACATAAAGCTAAAACGCTAATGTTCATATTGTTTGTAGTTACAGAATATTGTGAATTTGTATCACAATGGTTCTCCGTTTAGTTTTATTTTAGTTAATTTGTAAATGTTATAGAATGGTTAGTTTCTTTTCTTTGTTCAACTGGATTTTGACAAACCTAGCTTTGTATTGTTTACTAAATTGTGTAAAACTATTGTTAGTAATTGTAGTGTTCTAACAATATTCAGTTTACCTATGCTTGCCAAACTCAACCTTATTTTGTGGTTAACCCTTGAACTGTGACACTTATCAACCATTTTAAATATTCATCTCATCTGTATTTCTTGTATTTATGGATAGAGTATAAAAATTTATGTCATAGCTGTTTCTTAGGTGTGTAATTTCAGAGCCTACTTTATGTACTTTATATTAATGTTTTTAAAAGATTATCTCACTCTTTTAGTTTCAACCAAATTGATTTTAATAAATTTAGCCTATACTCTTGTCTCATTTACCTTTGTCTTACAATATCTCTATAAACAAACTTATAATTCTATAAATATTTTCCAGAAAGTTACTAAAACATATTATATTGTAAATTGTTTCAATATTCAATTGAGACGTATAAGTTTTTCATATAACATTGGTTTTGTATCCGAATCCGAACTCTCAGCACCAAATGTGTGTCATATCGCATATAACATGTAATTTAATCACAGTACAGTTAGGTTCTGCACAATTGAAACGTAATATTGTTTTCATGCTTTATACATACCAAATGTTATATCAACATTCCTAATGGAAAAGTTACTTGTCCACTGTTATAAAAAATGTGTACATTGTAGTTTTATTCTCATTTTAGTTTAAGGGAATTTATATAAAAATATTTAGTAATAAAGAGCAATACCTGAAGTGTTCTGTTTAATTAATTTACATCTATAGTAACTGTATACCTTTTAATTATTATTAACCCAGGAAGATATAGTTTTACGTCAAATCTGAAAAGAAAAATAACAAAAAGCACTTTTATATTGTTGATACATGGTACATTCATACAACACATTGTTTTCTGTAGTTTTTCTAAGGTTTAAAGGCTATGTAATATATGTGCTATTCTTAGTTTTCACTCTGTTAAGATTGGTATCAGAGTAACAGATCCTAATAAGTAACAAATAAGCTCTCAATATGCTTATTCACTACATAACTAATCTGTTTTTAAATCAAATGTGTTATTTTATTAATAAATAATTTTCGTTAAAACTTTCACCAATTTATTTAAATATCTAACATAAGCATTATGAATTCTAACTCATTTTGTATATCCTTTATGACACACTATCAGTACTAATTTTGTAATTATGTTGATGAGTTATTAATGGTTACTTTTATGTACATTGATGAATGCATATTATAAACTTATTAGTTATTAATGTACTGTCCTGTACAAATATCAAAGCATTGTGAAATCAGTTGCAATTTCCTAATAACTTGGCAAAGAAAAGTAAGGCCTGTACACATCTAGGAAACACCATCTTTAAATAACTTTCTCTACTTTTGTAGAGATGGAACTTTAAAATCACAACTCCTAAGGATAATGGTTGTGTTGTGCAGCATATGTTTATTGAGGGTAATGTATGTGTTGTCTATTACTGAATTAACTGAGAGTCTGACTAAAGGAGTTCATACATACATATATATTCACAGCACTACTTCCCTAAAGAAGAATAATATTTAGGATATTACACCAATAAAATTTAACTAGCCCCTTGGTAAGTTCATTTAAGACTTGAGTAAAGGGTACTAGTTAACATATATGAAATATATACGTATTATATTAAATAAACGGGCAGACACTATCTGTTACCAAGAAGTAGTGTTCAACATGTATTTGGATACATATGCAAATATCAGTGTACATGTACTCAATAATTATTATAATCATTTACAGATGACATGAATATGAATTCTCAACAGTAAATTCAGTTACATGTCCCAAATTTCTTAGTAGGTTTTGGAAACACAACATTATTGATATAAACACATGACCCACTTTGATTTGTGTTAGTTATTCTTTCCAATAAGTTTGTGCATGCTAGCAATGACCAAATTTTCACTCAATTCAAATATTATGTTTACATGTTACAATGAGAGGAATATTGTAAAAAGAATCTGCCATGCAATGAACGCCCTGCATTAGTAAACAAAATATGTTTGTAATGGTACTGGATAAATGGATAGATAGAAGCCTACATACTTCATTATTACTAACAATTCATAATAAAATATTGAATGTGACATGAAATTAAACACAACAAAATTAAATACCTTACTTTATTCAAACTATCATAAGCTTATAACTACAAACTGAGATCTTACAGTGAAATATCAAGCACTTGGTCTAAGAAAGCATTATCCACAACGGTTTCCAAAATCATGTCCGTTGAGTCCACTTCCGCTTCCACATTGACTTCGTGGTGCTTCAGGTGTTTCTGGAGAACCCTGCTATTCGCCAGGGTCTTCCCACAGACGTTACAACTAGTTTCATTTGACGTGTGCGACTCTTTGTGGATTCTCAGGCCGTTAGACGTTGCAAACCCTTTGGAGCAAATCTCGCAACGGAACGGCCGTTTATTCGTATGTGTGTGTGCTATGTGCAAGTTCAACGAATATTTGGCAGCAAACTTCCTATCACAGTTATCGTAAAAGCAGGAGAATCTCTTCGGTCTCTCCTTGCCGTCATGGCTTAGTTTGTGCAATCTCAGGTACGAAGCTCGTGTGTACGTTTTGGGACACTGGTTACACGCATAAGGCCGAATGCCTTCGTGCGCTTTTAAATGCATCATTAAAGTGGATTTTGCAGTGAAAGTCTTCCCACATACTACACAGTTGAACGAGTGATGATTACTTGAATGCGCCACTCGGAAATGGTCTTTCAAAGACTGTCTCGTTTTGTAGTTCTTGTGACAAAACCCACACTTGAACTGTCCCACTGCTTTGTGCGATATTAAATGCTGGCGTAGACCACTGGACGTATGAAAACCTTTACCGCATTTCGGACATAGATGGCGGCGCACATTTGAATGCTTTTCCATATGGTAGCGGAGGTTGTGTACTCTAGTAAATGACTTAGGGCAAACTGTGCAGGTGAACTTTTTCTCACTTTCCTTTCTGGGAAGACGTTCGGTGGATGTTAATTCGGAAACAGATGGCAGTGGTGTCAATTCCTTGTTTTCAGCCAAGTTTGATTCAAAATCCAACATAGAATAGTTAGAAAACAATGGCAGTTCATACTCGTGATCTTGGTAAACAACATTTATATCAATAGCATCTATGTCAGGCCTTGGTATCGTAGGAGATGAGTGCATATTAAGGATCTGCATCAGTGTAGCGTTAGCTTTCAAACAATTTAACTTGAAACCGTATGCCAAAAGAGCCTTTGAAACGCAAGATTCACACATGCCGTGTGGCCAATTATCCTCATCATTGTTCTGAAACATAAAACAAGCGATTAAAACATTGTTCAAGTACAATAGATACGTAACATTCATGAAGTTCGATATCTACAACTTACCTCAATGCAGTTAAGAAATACAAGCATATCCACCAGTTTAACCTTAACTGTCTCGTGCTCAATTGTGTCCTGTATATTCATAAACATGCTGCTGGCTTCTATGAGACACGTTCTACAAATATTTTTAGATGCAGACAATCCTGGTATCATCAAACTACTAAACTCCATTCGAATGAGGTTTTAAGTGAGGTATTATGACGCAATAACAAGTAACTTATGCGTAACTACAATGGCCTATTCTATAACTATATAAATAAATTTACAATTTATCACAAAGAGCACGGGAAATATATGTTTTATGACGATTATTTTATTTACGTCGTGCGAGCAACATCCACCCAAAACCCAAATTTGCTTTTTTTATTTATTTCAGGCTTTCGACATTTGACGCTAATATGTGGTACATACACTTTTTCGTTAGTTTTGAATACAATTTTACTTTTCAAAAATCCCGAAGAAGAACAATAGCTATAATTCAAAATATAAACCATATGGTTTTAGAGTTTGCAGGCATAGAAATTTTAATATGAATAAGCATGTGTTTTATTAAAGATGTAGATAGTCCATAAAAATAAATAAAAACTACACAGAATACGGTATTCTGTCTGGAAAGTGTCTCTTTCCTCGTCTTTGAGTGACGTGCATTGAGAAAGTTTCGATTTTCTCACATTTTTCCACATTTCCAAACGTTAAAACTATAAAAACCTTCATTTGTAGTGACAAAAAACTATGCTCCCTGCAATTCGTGAAGGTAAAGTTATAAATAGTGCCGTATTTCAAAGTTACCAGTGCCACTTCATTACCTAACCTATAAAGCGTTTCTTGTATCGCAACATACCACCGCTTCTGTCTTCCGCGAATCTAATATATGTTTTTCATTAATTTCCCTCCAATTTAACTTAAAGTGCCTTTATTCGACCTCCTAAAGTACTATAAAACCAGCATAATCCATATATATTTCAATTTCTTTTTAGATAACTAACGTAGTGTCTTCAGAATGAGTCGATTCTTTGCAACTGGTACGGATTCTGAATCCGAGAGCTCCAGTGAGGAGGAGCAGGTAATCCGCGCACCAGCACCCGTCTACACGGTGAGTACAATCTGTTTAATCATGAGATAAAAGTAGATTTGGTATCGTAAAAGTTCCACATCACAAATATAATTGTATCGGTAATGAAGGATGTAGTACAGAAGATGAGCCGATTTTGCGATGATCAAGCATGAAAATGACTGTATATGAGTTTTACACAAAATAATTAATGATCCTTGTTAGGGCAAGGAGGTAAAACAATAGTATAGTTAGATAGAAGATGGATAATGATAATTATCTAGATAAGTGTCCAACTATCATCATTAAGCCTTCAAATGCATTATTTCATCAATAAAACGTTATACCTCCTACTAGGAGTCAAGTTTGTTCATGTGTTATCTCAATCAATAACTTAATTTTTATTACATATTTCCTCATGTAAAACAACAAATGTACCCTTATTCCTTCCATATTTCATAAATTCTCATTAAAGCCACCACCTCTTATCTAACAATAACCCTTTAATCACAGTTCAGTGATGACGAAGAAGAAACCAAGCGCGTGGTGCGCTCCCTAAAGGAAAAGCGTTACGAAGAGATTAAGGACATCATCCATTCCATCCGCAATCACCGGAAGATCAAGGACTTCTCTTCAGCCCTGGTCTCCTTTGAGGAGTTGCAGAGGGCCTATACCAAAGCCCTGCCAGTGGTTCAGAAGGAAGAGAATGGAGTGGCTCCCCGGTTCTTTGTTAGGGCCCTGGTTGAACTAGATGAGTGGATTAGTGGGTTGGTAGACAGTTTTTTAGGTTTATATTTAATGTAGAGTTTGTGTTGTGAAATTTATACTAGCTTTTTTATTAGTGTGTGCTATTGTGTGAAAATTTTCATATTGTTAGAGGTATTTAGGGATCAGGAATAAATAGAGCCTTTTGGATAGTGAAAAGCCATAACAATGTTAAGTAATATGTAGTGTTAAGTGGGATGTTAAATGCCTCTGAGGCTGACAAAATTACATTTGGTTGGTTCATATTTTGTTAACTTAAAGTAAAAGTAAAAGATAACATAACGTACATAAAAAGTAGGTTACATAAACTACAATATCCTATAATATTGCCAATAGGTTGGATATGTATTGAGCATGAGAAAATGAAGGGAATATCTTACTAACAAATCGAAATTTAACCAGCACATGTAATTAATTCAAATGCTTATTTACATCTGTTTAACAAAACCTTATTTTCCAGAACATGGATGGCCCAAGACCTGCGGAAGTCCATGTCCAAAGGCAACAGCAAAGCCCTAACCTCCCTGCGCCAGAAACTCAGGAAGTACACCAAGAACTTTGAAACGGAGATCGCCAAGTTCAAGGAGAACCCTGACCTGCCTGACGATGATGAGGAAGAGAAAGGTCGGTTTATTACTTATTGTTCTTAAGTTATTAACTTCTTAAATTATTCTATATCAAAACTGTCAATGTAGTTTTTTATTTAGGATAAACACACTTTGATCGCCATGGCCCAAATAAGTATATGAGGTGCCGGTCATTTTGACCCACCATGGCGACCAATGTGTTAATGATTATTACAGATACAGTGTTATAATTAGTATACATATACAGAAATAATAAAAGAAGGTGTCTGTATAATGCCTTTTTGAACTAACCTTTTTTGTGCTCAGAAAAAAGTTGATTCATCTCAACAACAATCATTCACAGAACTCCTATTCCTGTTACAGATGACTCCTCATCCGGTGATGAATCCGACGCAGAGGTCAAAGAGAAGGAGAAGCCCAAGGCTCGCCGCTCCCCAGAGCCAGCCAGGAGACCACCTCCTCAGGACGATGAGTCTTCTGACTCCATGGACTGGGGCTCCAGCTCCTCCGACTCCAGCTCCAGCTCTGATGATGAGACTAAAGGTGCGTAGGCTATGGTTATCTGGCTAAATTTAAGTTACCTTTACTGCGTAGTAATTTAGTGTAAACATTATATTCTCATATGTTTTAATAGATATCTGGCTAAATTTAATTTATGAAGGCTATTTGGAGTACCTAATTTAGTGTTAACATTATATTCTCATATTCTTTAATCTCTTGTAGGATAGCAAGGATTTAGAAGATAATATTTTTAGCTTAAATATTTCGTTTCTATTTGTATCACTATTATAATTATCAGATAGAGGACATATTGTATTAAGTTGAGGTTGGATGCTATGATATAACTAACCCAAAAGGCGTAATAGTCATAAGCATTTATTTACAGCCGCAAAAACATACACAATACAAAACGTTAAGAACCATTAAACTTAACAAACTAGGGGATATAACATATTGTTATTCTATACATATTTTTGTTATATTGCAATATTCATGATAGTAGGAGATATTGCATGGTTCCCAGGATCTATTCAGGATGTACAGATGAAATACATTATAGAATGTATGCATATGTATTTGAACTTTCATCTTTGTTGCAATCTCATAAATTATAATTGCAAAATTTGATTGATTTGTAGAAAATATGTTACATCATTGAAAGTTACAATAGACTTAGCTATAACATTAGAATTATCTACTGGTACTTTTAAAATTGTAAATGAGTTTTATATATATATAATAAATAAATATTCCGCTAACAAAGGTGCGGTGACCCTGCGAGAGCGGTTCCTCAAGCGCACCACAGAGAGAGATGAAGACGAAGAGAGGGAGCGCCGCAGAGCCAGGAAGGAGCGAAGGGAGAGGGCCGGCAAGATCAGCAAGAAGGAGCAGATGGATGACGCTGGAGATGGAGAATGGGAGACTGTGAGGAAGGGAGTGGCCACCTCGGATAAGCCCAAGATGTTCTCTAAGGTGAGCTGGTCAAAAACTATACTACTACAACTATAGTCCATTCGAGTTAAGTAAATAGTGACGTCATGATTTTCAAAAGTAAACTGACCAATAAGACGTGAGATAATGAGAAAACAAGTCTCTTCGACCAATGGCGGACAACCGTTGTCACGTCTCATTGGTCAAATCGTGGAGTCATGATGACGTCACTATTTTCTTAATGCAAATATACTATAGCTGCTGTTCTTCCTGGCATGTTGTAGAGTAGAATCTATTGGACGATAGGTTAACGATCTGTCTCTAGTGTTTTAATGTGATGTTGTAACTCTTTATGACGCTAGAAAAGTGACCTAACAGATGTTGTATATCAGAGGTTCTGTCCGCTCTAAAAGGGAGTAAAGAACGTGAATGTGTGTATAAAGAAGTTGTTTCTAATATGTAATTAGAGTTGGGAGCTAGCAATATGTTAAGAACATTGGAAGTCATTTATTTGCCATGATTATATAAGGTGAACAGAACGAATAGTTCTAAAGAATCTTTCGCATTTTTACGTAAACCAATAGTTCGTAAATTCAGGAATATTGGCTATACATCAAGTTCCCAAGTCGCTCTTTACTTGAAACACGTTTGTCTACATTAAATATATACATATAAATGTATTATCAACACCCAACGGCACACTTGTCCTGAACGCCATTTAGCAAACTTTACAGGAGAGAAGTTTAAAGCAAAAATATCCAATATTTTTTACCGCTTAGACGCCAAAAGAGTAATCATTTCCCCACAAAACTATGGAAAATATGACTGTATATTTAACTCATTTTCGCCAAAGCCTATATGTCTTTCATATAAACAAGTGTTATGTAATCATATTAGGCAATATCCCTGTAACGATCACATGAAACTGTAAATAGATAAAAACTTTAAATGCTTAATGCTTATTCTCACTATAATTTAACTCAATACAATTCTATGACAGGACACGGATATAGACGCGGCGTTAGTGGTGAAGAAGCTGAACGAGATTAGTGCCGCCAGGGGGCGTAAGAGGACCGACCGCCGCGCGCAGCTCGAACTTCTGCACGAGCTCAGGACCGTGGCCCAGCAGGTAGGTGGCAGAGGAGTGATGAGGGAAACATCGATAGTGAAAAGGCCATTTTGCATTTTCGCAACTTCACAGAAGAGCGATTTAAAGTTCTAAAAAGTTGCAGGAAAATTGTATAAAAAGCATTTATGTTACATTTTAATATACACGAGATTCCAACAAAAATTGGATTTCAACCGTCGATATATTATAGTCTAAGAAAACACTTTCACTACATAAAACACTTTTACAAAAGGACAAACAATTTAAACAGACATCCTGGGCTAACATAGAATAAGAACTAGTTACCGTATACGTATTTCGTAGAAGCCAACTTAGGGATAATTGGTTGATGAGGTAGTAACTTGTCTTTATCTTTGACAGCTTTACTCGAAGACTATTGCTAAACTGACTAATGATATTTTATATCTTCTAAGTACGGATAAATGGTGCACTTATAGGATTTTACATTCAAATGTCATTTTCACAAAATTGCAAATAAAGTTTACGATATTTATCCGCACTGTAGAAATGATCCGTTTCGCTTTTATAGTCCAAAAGTTCTCTTAAAACATTTTCAATATAAAAACATTTAATCGATAGACAATCTAACATTAAAATAATACTCGATTTTATTCTTTTGTCCTTCTATCATCCATTTACCTTCCAGCACAACTTAGGCGACGCACTCCAGCTGAAACTTCGCGCGGCCACCGTCGCAGCGCTCTTCGACTACAACCCCAAGGTCTCTGACGCCATGAAGCCAGAATACTGGTCCAAGCTGGTGGAAAACGTAGACCAGATGGTCTCCCTACTCCTCGCCCATGAAGACATGGTGCTGAGTGAAAATGTGACTGAGGATACGGAGCAACTGGTGACCCCGCCATACCGTGTCAGGGGATGTGTCCTAACAGTTCTGGAACGCTTGGATGACGAATTCACGAAGCTCCTGAAAGAATGCGACCCTCATTCCAATGAGTATGTCGAGAGGTTGAAGGATGAGGTACGTGTATCAGCGCTTATAGATCGCGTCTGTCAGGTTATTGAACGCGATGGGACCCCGCAAGAGATTTGCAGGGCGTATCTAAGGAAGATCGACCATTTGTACTATAAATTCGATCCCAGGGCGGTTAAAAAGGAAGTTAATGAGGAGACTTCGATTAAAAAGATGGAGCGCCTGTGCAAGTATATTTACGCGAATGACGAGTCGGATAGACTGAGGACTAGGGCCATTTTGTGCCATATATACCACCATGCGCTCCACGATAATTGGTTCCAAGCCAGGGACTTGCTACTGATGTCGCATTTGCAAGAGACGGTACAGCATTCGGATCCCAGTACGCAGATACTGTACAATCGGACCATGGCTAATTTGGGTGAGTTCTAGTTTGTAAAAGTAGTAGTTGTAGTGTGTAGCGATTGAAGTTATTAAGTTCTTACATCATATTTGAAAGATATTACTTTGAACAATGAATTAACATTAGACGGTTGGTAAATACGTAGTTAGTCAGACACAAATCACAGATATGTTGTGCATAATGAATGTATGGCATTTCAATGCTTTAACAATCTAGATATTTATGCTAAAATTTACTCGATCAAATGGATGTTTGTCTCTGAGTTTCTGCCCAATCCTGAAAGGGACTGAACGCCGTCATTTATTTATAATTGTATTTACAACTTGTACTTTAACGATTGTAATTATTCATCCACGCTTGTATCCGTACTATGTATTATTATACCACAATATCATTTCACTTATTATATTATTATTCAAATATTTGTACGCCTAACGCGGCAGCCTATTCTGAAACTAATTTTAACACTGAACATCCTATTTACACATGTCATTGTATCTTAATATACACTTTCTTTCTCCCTATACTAAACATACAATCCCCAACACCAAGGCCTATGCGCATTCCGTCGCGGCAACGTAAAGGAAGCTCACGGGTGCTTAGCCGAGCTGATGATGACGGGCAAGCCCAAGGAGCTGCTGGCCCAGGGTCTGCTCCCGCAGCGGCAGCACGAGCGCTCCAAGGAACAGGAGAAGATCGAGAAGCAAAGGCAGATGCCCTTCCATATGCACATCAATTTGGAGCTCTTGGAGTGCGTGTATCTTGTCTCGGCTATGTTGATTGAGGTGAGTGTATGGATTAAGGGTACGGTCGATTAATAGATTTGTTAAAGGGTGTTGAATATGAGGGATGTAATGAGTTCTTCCCGAATCGGGAGTATCAATGGAAATGGAAATTCTAGTTATTTTATTGGCGAAATGGTGTAGGCAATCTATATGGTGTCATAGAATATCGACGGTTTGGATGCGTACTATCTGGTGAACTGATAGCTTTGATGTAGATAAATTGACTAATTCGTTAGTGCGGATATGTAGATCTCTGGCTTACAAGCGATAATAGTCACGAACCAGATGTTACGTGTATGTTTTTCTCCATTTTAGAGTAGTATAAAGTCTATGCTGTATTATATTATGGATTCTGCAATAAATTTGCTCCATTAGATTAACTACGAGTATATTGTCCAAATAATAAAGGCTAAATTAAACAAGGACTGTTTTCGACCGATAATAAATTAATTCCAAAACAGGCGAAACTCTTCTGGTGATGAAATGAGAATAAAAACTCTAATCGCATAATTGTACCTTAAAAAAGTATCATTCACTTATCCCATTTTCCTTTATTCAGATCCCTTACATGGCAGCCCACGAGTTCGACGCCCGTCGTCGCATGATAAGCAAGACCTTTTACCAGAACCTACGAGCGAGCGAGCGCCAGGCGTTAGTGGGGCCGCCAGAGTCGATGCGGGAACACGCGGTGGCTGCGGCCAGGGCCATGCGTCGCGGAGATTGGAGGGCCTGCCTTAATTTCATTGTCAATGATAAGATGAATGCTAAGGTGGGTTGAAAATGAAAGGAAAATCTTTTTGTTCAATATAAGGATCGTAAAATGGCTTAGAAAGTACAAAAAAACAATTTTGGTAAAAAAAATATGTCATTAACATAAACTGTTTTAAAATGAATCAAATTAGATTAATAAAACAAATGGTGTGATAACTGTATTAGACAGTACCAGGTACAGGTGTATGTTTAAGAGTGAGATATAAGGAGGTTGGATTCGTGCTTCTGTAGTTAGAAAAAAATAAGTTTAAATTTCTTTAGCATATACATAGGTAAGAATGAATTATAGATAGAAGTTAGAAAACCATCTCAACGATACTTGCCTATTTTTCCGAAAAGCTACAAAACAACCTGTCATGATGTACATGACACAACATGACAATGTAGTCATTTAACTATAAATTGTTTTAAAGAAACATCATCCAGATAGATAAATATCAAGGATTTCTTTACATTTACCTGTCACATTGAGGTCTGACTCTCTTATCAACAACAAGGGTTTGAGGTCGCCATAGAATTACTACCTTTGCAATTGGAAACCTGAACCTCTGACAACCTCCCGGGTTAATGATCGTGAACACGTTTTTGACACTCTTTGTTCCCTTTTTTTTACATAAACTGACGCTAAACATTACATGTCACGAAATCCTTACAGGTATGGGACCTAATGGTAGGTGCGGACGGAGTACGAGCAATGCTAGGCCGTCTCATCCGCGAGGAATCCCTCCGTACGTACCTCTTCACGTACTCTCACGTGTACGCGTCCCTCTCCATCCGTTCCCTCGCGGATATGTTCGAGCTGCCCCGGCCCAGGGTCCATTCGCTGGTCTCCAAGATGATCATCAATGAGGAGCTGCTGGCGTCTCTAGATGATCCCAGTGAGTGCGCGGTGCTGCACAGATCGGAACCCAGTCGCATGCAGGCGCTCGCGTTGCAGTTGGCTGATAAGGTATGGACATTGGTATTTGAAAAAATAAACCCTAAAACGTGTATGTGACATACATATATGTAAATTCAAGTCGTTCAATCCCTTTGGAAATGTGATCCTCTGAGATATAACGTTTCCATTGTTACCATAATTAATGTTGGGGTTGTGATGACATTCATATGGAACATCGTTAATACATTGCTCTAGCTCCAATAAATTTTATTCATTCCTAATCCCTCAATCGCTTTCTACCTCATGTAGGAATAAGGCCAGCCAGTTGTATTTTGAACAGACAAATCGGACTAGCTCGGAAAATGCTTATATATCATGTTATAATCCTATCCATACATTTTTCAGGTCGGCAACCTAGTGGATGCTAACGAGCGTATCTTCGAGAAGCAAGGCTCGTTCTTCCAGCGTGGTGGTGCAGGCCGCGGCGGTGAAGGGCGTCAAAGGGAGCGGCCGCGTGAAGGCTGGCAGCGCCGCCAACGTAACAAACGCCGTGACGATGAAAGATCGCATGACGATTAGTACAATGCCGTTGGGTTGTCTATAAGGAGCTTTAGACCACAGACTCTGTTTGGGTTAAAAAAATAAATTCATTTTTGTAGTAGTTTTATAGAATGCAGTTTATGATATGTGTTTATATGTTTAGTTTAAACGTATAAAAGACAGACGGTGTCGGTATTATTATACTATAATTTTCACTTGGTTTAGCTATGTAGAAACGTACATTGGAAATTAGAGAGACAGTAAATATTTAGTCTGTGGTCTTTTACGTTATAGTCAAAATCAGTTATTTTAATATCGGCTACTATATGTACAAGATATGATTGATTTTGACTGGAAGTTCTGTAGGCAACCCTAATATGTATTCTTTCTATTAATTGTGGCAACTTTATAGATGAATGTCTCTTTTGCATTATATTTTTGAATTCCCAGCATATTGTACCCATCCAATGTCTATAGTAATAAATCTGTCACAATGTTTATGCGTTTTTCTTTTACTACCTACTGACTTTCTTACTAGATATATCCGACAATCCACATACCTAAAGTACTATACTATACAAGTACTATACTTTGACGACCTCTGTGGCGCAATTGGTTAACCACCTGAACGCTAATCGTGAGTGAGTTAAGAACTACACTTTTTTTTCTGCTTTCCAGTCTGGTTGTTCATAATATATACTATAAGTATATGAATTTATCTCTTTATATTGTGTATATTATATTTCTTAATTATACGTTGACTAGTAGGTACTCTTAACACAAGTCTTAAATGTACATATGAAGGGGCTCGTTCAATTGGTGTAACATTGTCCAAAAATATTATTATTACTATCTGGTGAACGTTTGCTGTAATTCAACACATACCTTCGTTGGCTACTATGGAAATATGAAGTTTTTTAGTCACCTCTTACGACATGGAAGTCAGTTTCCCTTGTATGTAACTATGAATATAATCACACGTACAGTGGATTTCATTAATTACAACCTTGGTTGAAGCGATCATTCGTTTATAGCGACGTAAAATCTAAGGCCCTTGAATTAAAGCATATTTTAGCATGTACAAACATATGGCTATAACGATTTGAGTCCAAATCCTTAAAAATGAAGATAACCTGGGCCCTTACTCCACTAATTCATATTGGCCACAATATTACTTCAGTGTCGACATTGTGGCAGTTCAATGGCCGTAATTTGACACTTTTCGCACTCCACTAACAAATTTTGGCCACTGAAACGCTATCGAAATACTTCTGCGTCTAACATGCCTAAATATTAGTTCAATAGCCTTCATTTGGTACTCTAGAGATCGCGCCACATACGGTGGCAGTTGGAGGCGTCGCCACAGTCGCGTAATTCAGTGTTACCAGTAAACACGCCAAAACTAGCACTCACTGTGCCATACGGCTCGAAACATTATAGGTTTCATTTGTAACGATCTTTGGTTGCAGAGCTATAAACTCAAATAAAACAAATTAATATATCAAAGTCAAAATATGTTTATTATACTATTTCAAACATGATTAATAATTAACGGGACTTATCCTTCTTATTATATATTACATATATTATGTGTTCCTTCACTCTGTCCGCAATAGACCGTTTAGTCTGTTCGACATAGGATTTCCCACAGCTGCAATCAATCTTATACACACCCTTATATCTTATATCATGAGTATAAATCGCGAATCTCTTAAAACTATTATTTCAAACATGGCACTGAGCATTGTCTTTACATATTTTTTACCGAGGTTAGATCAGCGGAGACCCTAGCTTGGAGAAGAACTAACAAGAAACTCCGGAAATCAATTTATTATAATCACCCTTAACAAACATAAAAATTACAAAGAGTGGGCAAAAAACACAACGCTGGTAATACTAAATTTACTTTTCATACAAAATAACACGCAATGGCGGAAACGTCAAATTTAGTTCCAAGTTTGGCTACTGCCACCGTATGTGGCGGGTACTCTACTGTTGTTTTGACAGCTTTCTTTGTTTATGGTCAATTTCTAATGTACACTCACACACTCAGTTAGTAGTTCTAGTTTCAATTAAAAACCTAAAATATTTTTTCAGTTACGTTTACGTTATAAACTTAAAACTTTTAACTGCTAAATCAATATGCATTAATTGAAATTGCTGCATTGTGAGTGCAAACAGTTTTTTAAATTGTTGTAGTCCATAGACAATAATTTCTATACTTTGAGTGGCCACTGAAGTGCCATTGACTCGCTATTATGGCGCTATTCTGGCTGTCAAAATATTAGCAGAGTGCCACTTTTACGGCCGAGATGCAGATTTATCGCTATAGCCTCGCAGTTGAGTGGCTGTCAAAGTTAATTAGTGGAGTAAGGGCCCTGCAAGTCGACGCATCAAGACGTTGAACAAGCCCTTCTAGTGTGGTTCAAAGCTATATTTATTTTTTACAATTAATTAATATAATCCATATACGGGTACACTACTGTATCTTTTTGCCTTTGCCTGTAACAACATCCGGATGTAACGAAGTGGTCCCTTAATCGCCGTTATATACGAAATCCACTGTATATAAATATCTTTGTAAATTTTTTTTCATTGTGTGGACACAAAAGTGGAAATTAATGTGGCGAAAATGATTCTAAATGTCCAATATTTGTTCAAGTGCTATGTATGTACTTTGTAATTTTTAAGTTGTTAAGTTTACATACAGTCTGAGACTTAAAAAGAATATAACCAGACATTTCTTACCGATATGTATGATATTAAGATAGGTTGCTTTCTTGAATAAGAAGTTCGCGGGTTCTCCAGTTTACCTAAACAGGTCTCTAATAATTTTGGTGCAGGGAAAATTATCAGGCAGGTTAGGGAAAAATTGGGATTTTTGATCTTTACGACGACGCCCTTGTAGGCTCAGTGACGTGATGTGTATGTATGTTCGTAAGTCACCCATACATAATGTAGTATATAGAGGGTACAATAGAGAAACTTTTTTCTTCAGTTCCAGATAGCTATTGATAGTCTCTACCTATCCCGTTAGGGATGTCAAGGTGTGAATATATGTATGTAATAGAGAAACTCTGGTACTTTAATTAGCGTGTATTTAATAGGACATCAAACATCTATTTACAACAGTGTTGTCAACGATTCAATTGAAAAGCAGCTTGAAACATTTAGATCGAGTATAAAAATGCAAATAGTTTTAACTGCCCTCTGGTTAAGTTTCGAGGCATGTAGCAATAATACTCCTCTGTATAGGGAAAGAAACTTTACATAAACAATAGCAAATTTACACGGAATATTAAAACAAAATCCAGCAGATATGTTGTAATAAGAATCAATTTTGTTGCGAGATCTCACAATTAAATGCAGTCTTGTATTTTGAAATAAACTATAATAAATTTACTAAGAATTACGAAAGCACTGTTATATAATTTAATATGTGGTTGCTTGCCACTATTCTACTTAAAACACCTTGAAATATCGTATTAGGTGAAGTAATGTTAATTCTTTAAGTATTACTAAGGTGAATTAATTGGAATAATACAAATTCTGGTATTTAACCCTCAAATAACATAAGTGCATATTTATGTCATGCACATATATAAAATTAAGTAATGTTTTATGATAAAGATTCAATTGATTTATAAAACAAAATGTGGCTACAAGGCTCCTAGACAGACCAATTGCAGTAGTCTAAACTGTATTCAAAATGCAACTAAACTGTAATTTGCAGTGCAAATATGGTCAGTCAATCTAGAGCTAGACTTGAATATTTTCCACCATATGTTGTGATAAATATATAAGAAATGCATTTATAAATGCACATTGGTTACAATACAACATCAGAACATATATTTCTACCATTTCTGATTCTAGTGCAGAGTAATATGTATTAAATTTAACAGCTTTGAGTTCCACAACATATCTGCTGACAAAATAAACAATCCAAGCCTTAAAAGGATAATTTAATAAATGTCATTCAATCTAAATAGTTTATAATTTAAAATTGCAACGCCTAATCCCCAGTGGGCCGTTTCTCGCTGTTTTTCTTTGTGAACTCCTCCGCATTCTTCATAAACTTTTTCCTATCTTTGAGAAACTCTTCCGCCACCTCTGCTCTCAATGGATGCTCTGGCTCTGGGTCGTTGACCAACGCTACCAGTGCTTGGATCACTGAAAGAGTAATTGGTGAAGCTATAAAACTTATTCAGTTCAATAAACAACCAGCCTGTTACAGTCTACTGTTGGACATAAGCCTGGTAAAAGGAATACAAAACAAAATCACTTGTAGCCATCATCCTGCCACTACCTTATTCAGGTCATCAGTCCATCTGAGATTAACTGAGTTCATACTTGAATAACTTAATGGACATCAACTAAAATACACAATTCTTTATTTCTACTGAATGCTTACACAATAAACACAGTATAATTATAAAGGTGTATTGTATTA
This sequence comes from Leucoptera coffeella, assembly GCA_030578115.1. Classification (NCBI taxonomy): domain Eukaryota; kingdom Metazoa; phylum Arthropoda; class Insecta; order Lepidoptera; family Lyonetiidae; genus Leucoptera; species Leucoptera coffeella. Next base: position 47,104 of record JAMBLF010001149.1, on the reverse strand, counting down.
TATTTTTCAACCAGTACATTGTAAGCAAGCAATACAATACACTGTATAATGTTATCAACTTTGATTATAAAGTATTGTAGGTAGAATAGTTACACAGAATCGGAAACATTCTTCTCAAGGCAAAGTGTATGCAGCATGAAGAATTGAAGAGTATGTATGAGAATGTTAATGGGTGTGAAGATGGGTACACACCATTGCCAGTTAATATGTGTTTGTACATACATATACATTCACACCTTTCGGTGTGGACAGAACCTTGGAGATTTAGTATCTCCTAAGTCATTGTTTAGCATTAATATTGGGATTGTGATGTCATATGGAACGTGGGTGACAGGTAGCTAGCCCCATTGATCCTATTAACCCCTAGTCTTGCGTATACACACTCCCTTTTTTATTCTGACATTCAGAGGCTTGAGTGCCCATCTCCTAAATATCGATGGCATGTTATATATTCGATGTAGCTCAGTTGTTCAGCGGCTACAGGGTTCAAATCCCACTTGAGCATGTACCAATGGAAATAAAGGTTAATGAATTTCTATGTACATTTTCGTAATAAAATACATTTACAAAATGCGTCAAATACTATGGTGGGAAAACATTGTAGGGAAACCTACCTGTTCCCTGAACAGGAAATAGTCAGTGCTAGTTGAGTACTATCTGGTCAACACGTGGGTTTGAGGTGGCCATAGAATTACTACCTTCGCAATTGTGGAGGTAGACACCTAAACCTCTGACTATCCCGGAAGGGCTAATGGTCGTGAATGTGTTTGTAATTATTGCTTATTCCTCTAACTTATTTTAAACTTACCCTGATCAGTCTTAGTTGCTGGTTTCCAGTTCTCTGCGCTAATGATGGGCAAACACACCTGGCCTTTCTCATCAATATTTGGGTGATATATCTTTGTCTTAAAACTTATTTTCGGCGGCTTGAATGGATATTCCGCTGGGTAGTTAATTTCAATCCTAAATGCACCTTTGTTATAGGGAGGGTTATCCTGAGAATAAAACACATAATCTTCTTCAATATTTCAGATAGAACTAGACTATTTGAAAATTTGTTGCGAATTTAGTTTGTGCTTTGAAGACTGTGTTAAAGTTCTTTATTTTGATCCACAAAATGCATAAAAGATGGCAAATGTGCTATTATCCTATTTATTATGATTTCAAATAAAAAAGATTTCCCTTTAGAATAATAATTAAACCATGAAATCAATTAATTCAGTTAGTAACTTTATTTCAAAACAATTCTGTTGATAATGTTACCTTAAAGAATGCTGCTACTTTTATATATCAAAACATTTTCCTTACCAAAGGATATTACATACCACATTCAAGACCAGTACCCAGCCACAAACTACATTTTAATTTAATCCAGTTTTTTGGTCCAACTATATTACAATGATATTAAGGGTAACCACTAAGATAGTTAGTATTAATAGTTCATAAGTATTCATTAACTATGCATTTTACATGTAAAGATAAGTAAAAATTTACATTTTTATGAACAATATGAAGTCACTAACTAAACTAACAACTAAATTGTAAACCATAAAATTAACTCACAGGTACTATAAGTCCTTGCCATGTTAATATATTTGTTTCATCAACTTGTATATCTCTAAAAGACTTCAGACCAGATTGTTTGATATCTTGCAGTTCCTGAAAACATAAACATTCTACAACCATCCATTGTTATTATCAGCAAATGAGTCACCAGATTTGTCTCAAGATAACATCTGTAATTAAAAACATTGCTAAGTTTTTTGTAACTATACACTGACTCATCAAATCAAAAGTTCAGTACAAATATAATTAGAATAAATCAGTGGAATGCCATAATAGAAAAACATAACAGTAATACGAGTAAAGGGTATTATAATAACGAGTTTTATCGAACGGCAAGACACAATAAATACTACATTCCGGTTACCTTCTGTAGTCGTCTTGTTGCAGCCATGGTCGAAAGTAATCAACAATACGAAACAAAAACAGATAATACAAAGTTCTTAAATTAAGTACTATATTATAAATTAATTCTCCTATTTATCATAATTTAGGACAACGCGATGAGAGGTAACGAATTTTGTAAAATTCACTCTAACCAAAGACGTCACTTCACCCAGATTTTGGGGATGTCCACCATTTGTAATTACGTTACTGTCAACCAAACTCTCAAATATGTCAAATTCTAAATTGTTATGTTCCTTGTACAATATTTAACATAAATAATCAAATTGTGATGCTTATGATTGTGATGTTTAATATCACTCCTCAATGAATTATTACATAAAAACAATGTGCATAATAGCCGTAGAATTTCAAAGACTCAGTTTAAGTGTAACGGTAAAAAGCACGTTTCATAAAGACTAACCAAAATTAAATTAATAAAATGCTCCATATTATTAAACGTAAATGTACGGCACTTTAACAACTACGTGCGGAAAATTAATCTTCAATGAGCAGTTTGTGCCAGCTATGCGTTAGCTAGGTTAGGTAGTTGGTTGGCTTTACTTGTTCTAGTTACTTCGCTCGCTTTAAAACAAGAAGTTGCAATATGCTAACCTAAAAAAAATAACGTACGTCACAGTGGCAGCTAGCTAACCAACAAAACAATTTGCTAAGCAAATTTTGGAAGGTTGTTAGTTTTTGGCATTGTGCAATTATTTTTTATTGTATTCGTATAGAAATTTATAAATTCTAAGGTTAAAGTTGTGACAAATACAGGATGGCGAACGCTAAGGAAGAACCAGCAGTCCTGGCCCACCAATGTTACCAGAAGAAGGATTACACTGGGGCACTGCAACATTTGAAGAAATTGGAAAACGTTCTTGGCGATTCTAACAAGAAACTAATGCACAACAAGTTCATAGTAGAATTTGTGGCGGGAGACATGAAAGACATTGAGAAATATAAAGCAGTCATGTCTCAACTCACAGGCGTAACGTTTCCTGAAACCGAAATAAAGGACGTGGATTGCCCATTCATTATTTACAACTACGCTGTGCTACTTTACCACTTGCGATACTATTCTCAGTGCACTGACCTTCTCGAGAAGTTGCTCAGTAGGCTCAAAAGCTTGAAAGATAAGAAACTTGCCCAACAGATTGTTTTGTTGATATTAGAAGCTACCATATGTCGAAGGACTTATGATAAGGCAATAGAGATAGCAAATAACTATAAAGATTTTGTTAAGGCAGCTGACAACACTAACCAACTGTTTGAAAGACTAGTGGCTCGGGCACAGGTTTTGCTGGGTAAAAAGGATCCTGTAACCTTGAAACCCGATTGTATTGAGAATATCTTTGTTATAGCTCATCAGCATTACTGTAGCGGCCAGTTAGTCAAAGCTTGGGAGACGCTTCATTTGCACGAAGATATGGAGCATGATTACAATTTAAGGAGTCAAGGTGAAGAGATATGGCCAGCTCTTAATAACAACCTTGGTATTATTTGTCTACGTCTGAGTAAGCCATATTTCTCAACAAAACAGTTCCAAGATGCCATAAAAGAACACATGAAACAAACCGAGAGTGAGGATAGCAAACGTCTCATAGCCTGTAGAGAACAGCCAATTTATGTTTACAATTTTGGAATGTGCTTATACAATTTTAACAAACTAGACAGTGCATTTGAGTGCTTCATGACAGCAACTAGGCATTTCCCCAATAATCCAAGACTCTGGTACTGCATAGCCGATTGTTGTGTCCGCAAATGCTGTACTAAAGAAAGGGAACAGTATACGGTGACAACAATTGGTGCTCGAAGACACACCAGAGTTATAGTGACTAGGGACAGACCTAAAATAACTGATCTAAAAGACTTAAATTGTACACCGAGTGTTTCACTAGAATTCGCCGTTGTGTGCCTGAGGAATGCAAAAGCGCTAGTGCCAGCGCAAGATCCACCTGCAAACCCTGACTTGCCATGTCTGGACATGTATCCAAGGGCTCCGTTGAACTGGAAAGAGAGGTGCGAGCTCAGGAACTCAATATTAATCTTAGAAGCCTATGTTTACCTCCAATTAGGAGATGTGGTTGCCGCTGTGAACACATGTCGAGAGCTACTAGTCCAGCCTGATGTGCCAAAGCCATTCCAGGCTTGGGCCCATGTGTATGCAGCAGAAGCGCTGATTAATCTGGACAAAATCACAGAAGCAATAGAACATCTCCATCCGCCCATGATCAATGATTTAATCGCCGATTTGCCACCAGAGATGAAAGACGAGATTGGTGTAGCCGTCTGGTCTAAGGCTGCGATCTGCCATATAGTGAGGGGTGACTTGCTGACTGCCAGGAAGATCCTAGCACAAATGAATTCGCCAAAAATATGGCCATTGCAGCTGTACTTAGAAATAGCTTCGTGCAATTTAGAGTATTGTCAAGCTATTTTGAGGAGAGTTAGATATACTATACCAGGAATAAAGTATGCTGAGGATTAAAATGATTTTTTACTTTAACATGCCTTTATCCTTAGTCTAATGACCCTGTTACTTGTGAAGATGTAGGGTTTATTATCAACCAGTATCGTTTTTTAAGATTAATATCCTTTGATCTTTAAAAGCGATATTGGTCACATTTAATTGTATTTTTGATTGTTAACAATAATTATTAAAATGAATGAGATAATCAAAACAACTTATTTAATTTTCATGGGCTTTTGAATCACTGTGTATGTTTTATTTAAATTTTCAATAGCACTTTTCAAATAATATATATTTAGATTTAACTTATTCGCAAAATGAAAGGTACATATAACCGATCTTTGTATTATGGTTATATTATAATAAATTGATTCCTAGTAGGTAACTTCATTCATCATGCAATATTTGAGCATTTGTGAGAAAAAATACCACGATAGTTTTCTATTTATCGCTCCCCAGATATGAATTGGCTTGTCTTGCTATTTACTGATTATTTTCGTTTAGAGTTCACTAGGTTTTTTTAATTTGTACCAATGAGGATTACAATCGTTGAGCTTATTTCTACAAATCCACTACACTAAACATCACTGTGGCGAGTTATAGCCAGAGCTTTAACTACAATTAAATCCTGAGGCTTATTTCTATTAATATTTAACATATAATAGTTTTATTTAGGTTTAATATGCAGTCTGTAAACAAAACGTCTATATTACGCTTTAACGAATATTGATCCTGACTGATAGGTCAGATAAAAATAAGGTTAGGAAAAAATGTAAACATGAAAGCACTGTGAAAAAACTCAATAAACAACGAATTAAATTTGTGAAACTGGGATGCCTAAACCCTGAGCTATGTTTGGAAAATGTGTTGTGAGCTCAAACAGTGTTCTAGTTTTCAGAACGCTAATTCATAAGTCATGTGATATAATCTAGTCTATGAGTAAAATCTAGTCAATATATGAATAAGATACACTGAAATGTAATCCTAAATGGTTATGCTACGACGGAGAATCATGTTAGTCATAGCAATATTTATTTTGCTATATTTTTCAATCATTCTTTTGGTTCTACAACCTTTAGTAGGGAAGAAAAAGTTGAATATGAATTTGGGTCATTTATCCTACCAGCAACAGTTTCAATTGACTTGGTGCCGAGAACTCAGGTGGCAGACGCCTCCGGCTCCAAAGCCAGTAGCTCTAGTGTCACATCCTGGCAGTGGTAACACTTGGCTGCGATACCTCTTGCAGCAAAGTACTGGTAAGGCTTTATGTCATTACATTTAGCTTGTGAGGATGTGTGTAATAAATGTCTAAGTTTGAAATGTTTTGTGGCTGCAAATGAATGCTATATTTTTATTAAATTCTGAAAGTGCATAAGAAGCCCCTTAGTCCCTTAATTATCACTTATAAGATTCTTAGAAGGTTCTCCGCAATTAATAGTAATTACTACTTATAACCAGATAGTTAATAAAAATATTGTAAGGTTAACACTTATCTCCATTAAAGTCCTAACTATATGATTCTTATCCTTTTCTCAGTGTTTTCTAGTTTCAACTGGGACATTAAAATAATGCTAACAAGCTGCCATTTTTTCTGGCACATTGTAGGAGGCGACTAAGGGACAGGGGGTTAAATGGAATCTGTTGGGTAATAGGCTAGCAACCTGTCACCAATGTTTTGTGACTGGAGAGATGTTTTCATGTCTCAAGTTTTGTTCACCCCAAATGGGATTAAAGGACATGAATGTATATGTTCCTGTATATTATAAACACAAACCTATGTATTCCTTTCAGGCATTCTAACAGGGTCCATCTACATGGACTATGGTCTTCGCACCCATGGTTTCCCAGGGGAAAACGTGACAGATGGGTCAGTGCTGGTCGTCAAAACTCATGAGCTTCCACCATTAGAGACTGACAAGTTTGGAGCCGCTGTCTTGCTAATAAGGAACCCAAGAAACGCTTTGTTAGTGAGTATCTTTGTACTGTTATTTACATAACATGGTAGACAATAAACTATGACTGATTATTAAAATGTATTCAGAAGAATATTTATGCTAAAAAGTAACCAAGAAGATGTCTTCATGTCCTAGGTTCAATTGCCAGTGGAGGCAGAGTTAAGAACTACACTTTTCTGCTTTCCTGTTTGGTTAAGTGGCTAGTGTAACAGTGTCTTGTATTATTATACATCACAAACCTAATTATTATAATGATAAGTGACAACAGAGATGTTTTCATGTCTTGCAAGGTTCAATCCACCCCAAAAGGGATGACAGGCTGTAGATATGAATTTTTCTTTTGTATGAAGTATTTAATAGCATACGATGATATATGGTATACCACCTAACACAGACGAACTGCTTAAAAGGAGGGTTCAAAAGAACTATTTATTTATTAAGAAATAAATTATTATTAAAAATATGTAGATCTGTTTGAAGTCCTTGTTCTTCAATGGAAATGAACAAATCTGTATTTGCAAATACTTAAGTCTCTAAGATACCCTTTAGCATGTAAAAACTGCAATCATAGGTATATGGCTAGGCAATCATAGCATTCAAATTTTCATAGATGATCAGTAGTCAGTAGTATCAGTAGTGTAGAAAAAAGATTATAGAAATTCCTTTTTTAATCAAAAACATCAGAAGTATGACAAACTATAAATGAATAAGGATAATAGTAAATATTCTATTTATTTTACTTTTCAAATGCTTTTTTGATTAGTCATTACATTTATTCATTTACGAAATGCATCAAATTATAGGTACGGTGAGGGAAAACATCGTTAGGAAACCTACCTGTTCGTTGAACAGGTAATAGTTAGTGCTTGTAAATGGTGACATGGCTGACCACCTGTCCTTCTTCAATACCTTCGCAATCGCGGATATGGAAACCTGAACCTCTGACTGCCCCGCAAGGGTTAATGGTCGTGAATGCGTTAGTTTTGTTTTTCATTAGATTAGAGTTTATTCAGTTTGGTATGCCATATGCATTGCATTAGAAGTATATGGGTGCCAAAATGAAAGTATTAGTATGCCAATAATCCCCAAGCACTTTGCCAACTTTTACTGAATGTCAAAATCTTAATATAAATAACTTGTACAAGTTTTTAGATGTCTTTCTGTGGTATTATTCATTTATATCAAGATATATTATAATTAATTTACAGCTTAATATATTTCTCGTTCTTATACATCTTTGGGGATTGTAAATGTAAATGTATGCAGTCAAGATTAAGAACTGATGGTATATCTTTACCATTTCAGGCAGACTTCAATAGACTCCACAAGGGCCACATTGGTACAGCCCCTCGAGAAGCGTTTCAGCCTCACAGATTTAAAAGCAAAGCAGGTACTTGGCACCATGTTGATCTTTAATTATTCAGAAACTGTTATATAGTAATACTTCTAACAGTTTAGTCTAAGGACAGAATGATGTCACATGGTCATTTTGTTTCAGATTTATGAACTTGTAATCAATGTAATTATATTGCTATTGGTAGAGATGAGGTCCCTCAGGAATATGTGTCATGTAAGATTGTATGATAGGGCACGTAATAGTGAGATTCATGATTATTTTGGTATGAAAGATGATGTTGTGATGAAAATAGAGAAAGGCATGTTAAGGTGGTTTGACCATATGGATGAAATCAGGCTTTCAAAAGCCAAAGCCAAAGAGTTGGACAAAATCAGGCCGCATAAATCTTATACAGATCAACTTGAAGATTTCTTTGAAGACAGTGATCCTTATATTTAATAAAAATAATTTCATTTTACAAGTTCATACTAAAAGTAAAATGTACGCTTACCTTTTGTTATTGTTGTTTATATCTAGACTGGCCAACATATGTGTCTCGTCAAATCAAGAACTGGGAAACGCTGAACCGTTCCTGGTTGACGCAGTTCAATGGAGCGCTACATGTGGTGGTTTATGAGGACCTGGTAGCTTCTACTAGAAGGACGTTAGAGAAACTACTTTCGTTCTTAAATCAAACTGTTTCTGAGGTGAGTTTAATATAAATTAATATGCCATTTAATGCTTAAGAGATGGATAGTAGCTTGATGACTTATTTTCTTTGTCAACAATATTTAGTCCTAGTAGTTACATACTTCTTAGTAACCATATTTCAAGTCTTATAGGGCCAACTGAAATAAACTCTTGTAGTACATATAAATTCGACTGTTAGTCAGATAAACGCTATATTAAAAAAGAGTGACGTTAGGAGAACCTATAACCGCCGAGTGTGAATGAGAAGATGTATGAGTGTCAATGGAGCGAAAGTGGTCTTTCAGGATCGGGGCAAATGGGGATCCGTGATCTCTGCCTGTCCCTCTACAGGGAATCAGGCGTGATGTGTGATGCATGTAACAATATTTAGTAAGGTTAATGACAATAAACTCTTTCACGGCCATTAACCCTTGCATGGTTGTCATAGGTTCGAGTGTCTATCTCCGCGATTTAAAGAAAAAGAAAGAAAGGAAGAAAATACTTTATTCACTGCACAACTGCACAAATTACATTAAACACACAAACAATAACAATAAACATAAAGAATGAAAACCATTGATGCAGTGAAAAGGTTCTGCCTCAGTATACGATGCAGCTAGGCTGCATCACTGGTCCTCCGGCAGCACCCGATTCGAAGACTGTCACAAGCTGCATATAATAAAGATAATAAACGTACACACAATTATATAATTGTAATAAACATCGCAATAATTACTTACATACATAACTTATATATAATAGATTTATAAATAAATATACAAACATATTTATAAATATATATACGCATGTACACATACATATATAAATTAATTCAGGAACATATTTAAAAACATACATATACATACCACTACAACACATACATCCATATAATATATACAATTTAAACTCAATACCTATATATCCAGTACACCACAATTATCACTTAACCACACATTAATATATTTCATATACAGACATATTAAAACAAACACATTTATATAAATATCTGGTATTTGCACCGACAAGGTTAGACATAGGTAGGATTTAGGGTAAGGATTTTTGTTGCTCCAGCAGATAAGCCTTAAACCTACGGCAGAAGACTGTCCTAGAAGCAACGTCACGGATAGGTGGCGGTATATCATTCCAGCACTTGGACGCAGCGAATTTGAAACATCCCCGAAACGCTGCCGAATGGTGCACTGGCAAAGTAGCCCTAACCTTAAAGTGACGGGGGTTCGTTGACCACTTGAGTTTTTGGTACAAGTAAGAAGGGCTCTCCGACCGAATGACACCAAACAACAACGCCGCGAAGTGCAGCCGCCTCCGCGACTGCATGTTCAACAAGTTCGCGTCGTTCAAGTACGGAGTGATGCGGGATCGGCGAGGTATATGAAAGCAAAAACGGGTGCATGCGTTTTGAACCCGTTGTATCAGTTTCCTAGTTCGACCAAGTATACAGCTACCATAAACAACATCACAGTAGTTAAGCCTCGACAGTATCAACGTTTCACTCAGACAGACACGCAAGTCGATACTGAGATATTCGCGGATATTGTAAAGCACCTTTAAACGGTAGAAGCAGTTCCCGACCATACTGAGGACGTGCTTCTCAAAACGAAGCTCACTATCCATCAGTAAGCCCCGGTTCCTAACCTCCTCCACCGCTTCTATGACGTTGTCCCCGACAACTATACCATTGGTAGAAAGGACATCCATCGTACTTCGAATTTGCGACCGACTTCCAAGAACTAAAACCTTAGATTTGGAAGGGTTCAGCGTTAGACCATTCCTATCAGACCAACGCGCAATTCGCTCGGGCTCAGAATTAATGCTCCGTATGCATTCCGACATTCCCGAAGGCTTGGCGGACGCATACAGCTGCAAATCATCAGCGTAGAGATGATATCGACTGCTTTCGATACTGCTAACGACATCCGCGCTATACAGTATAAAAAGCAGAGGACCTAAGATAGAACCCTGTGGAACTCCCCTCGTCAACACACGAGGGGAAGACCACCGAGTTCCACCGTCCATCCCCCGCAGCCCAACGACTTGCGTTCGATGAGATAGATAACTGTCGAACCACTTCACAGCACCGGTAGAAAATCCATAATACGACATCTTGGATAATAGCAAGGGTATGCTCAGACTATCGAAAGCTCTAGAAAAATCGAGTAATACCATTAGGGTGCTCATGCCATCGCCCTGGGCCTGCAGAACGTCGTCGACCACATTCGCCAAGGCGGTCGCAGTAGAGCGGCCCTTCCGGAAGCCCGATTGATATTCGGGCAAAATACCGTTTTCTTCTAGATATTTCGTAAGCTGATCACTCACAACCCTCTCCACTATCTTTGACACACATGGAAGGATACTTATGGGACGGAGGTGGGAGATATCAGTCGGGTTAGGTATTTTCGGCAACGGCAGGACCCTGGCAGCTTTCCAACTGGTCGGAAAGATACCAGTGCTGAGGCTCCTGTTCACAATCGCTGTCAATACGTCAATAGTCACTGGTAATGTCAGTAATAGCATGTCAATGCTAATGCTAATGCTGATTTAGGACATATTAATTCTATGGTTGGTGTTAAGTCCTCAAAACAATTCATGCAGCATACAGAATGAATATTAGCCAGAACTTTTACTATTAGATCTATGAAACATTTTAATTATCACTTCATTGTATAAAACAAAGTCGCTTTCTCTGTCCCTATGTCCCTTTGTATGCTTAAATCTTTGAAACTACGCAACGGATTTTGATGCGGTTTTTTTAATAGATCGAGTGATTCAAGAGGAAGGTTTATACGTATAATAACATCCATTAAATAGCCAGAAGTGCGAAGCCGGAGCGGGTCACTAGTATACTATAAATAAAAGTATGTTAAGTTTTCTATTTCTATATTTCAGGAAGCAATGGACTGCACAATACAGCATAGTGAAGGTATTTATAGAAGAAAAATGAAGCATAGAAACTTTGATCCATACACCGTAGAGATGTATGTAAGCCTCAACCGCAGTAGCAACGAAATCGATCAATTAATTAGGAAACTATACTAGAAGATATATTAAATAGTAAAATATACTATATTATACTGTCCTATGCTGATCTGGGTTTAGAATAGCATGTAATTAGCTAACTTTCTACTCGAATTGTTTTATATGCTTAGGAAAATTATACATACATATACATTCTCATCTTGTTTAAGATGGAAAGAAACTTTGAGATACGATAATATATATAGTCACTTATAGCACGAATATATTGGGGTTGTGATGTCATATCAAACTGATGAGTTTGTTAGCCCATCGCTCAATGGAATCCATTTATCCCTAGTCCCTTAGTCACTTAGTTCATACCGGGAAGAACGGCAAGACGCTTTTTAAGTCTCAGACTATACGGGGAAAATAAACCTATTACCACTTGCTATTCGCATTAAGTAAATAGTGACATCATGATATTTAAAGGTTAACCTGGCCAATGAGACGTGAGTAAATGAGAAAAAGTCTTATTGACCAATTCTGCCGTCGTAAAGAGAAGGGCACAGCTAGCATTTTGGTCAAACTGAGATAATTGGAATTAAAGTTTTTACCATATTCTGCTTCATAGTGTGGAAACCGCTTCGAGTCTATGGTATCTCCGAATTCTTTGAAGATAAAATTCTACAAAAATTGAGCAGATTTTTTTCTGATTCTAAATATGTATGTATATAACACAATTAAAAAAAAATTAGTTGTGCCCTTTTTTCTTACAATGGCAGAATTGCAGACAACCGTTGTCACGTTTCATTGGTCAAATCCTGGCGACATGATGACGTCACTATTGACTTAATGCGAATTTTCTATAGAATAGGACTTGACAAAATTATATTATAACGTACATATATGAAGGCTCTAATATTACTAAGTCAGTCGTCTATGGATTGTCAACAAAGTCAGCAGCTAAGTGAAAGTTGAAAATACAAATATATAATTTTCGGCAGAATATGTAGTCAATTGTGAAGCCAAATTGGCTAAATATCGCTTTGAGATTATATTTGGATCCTCAACTGGAATGAACTGAAGAACAAGGAAGAGAAGAAATGCAGCTTCGACTTCGTTTTTCTCCGGTTGTAGCGGCTGGCGGCGTTGGCATAACCATGGCGATGGAATAACAAGAAGTGCAAACGCCATGGCATCAGTCTTTGTACTTTCGCCGACATAACCTTAGAAGTGAATGGCTTAATAAAGAAATAATAATAAAAATATGATGTACATATATGAAGGCTCTAATATTACTTAGATCGTGTTTAGTGAACTCTGCTCAGTAGGTTTTGGGTAAAGGGGTGTTATATAGATGTTAATCTAGTCAATTGAAAACAGAAAACGAAAATTTAGAATGTAGGTAGATATTTCCTGAAAATATGTAGGGCTAAATAAAACTAGAGATCGCGCCACATAATTTGGCAGTTGGAGGCGTCGCCACAGTCACGTAATTCAGTGTTACCAGTAAACACGCCAAAACTAGCAGTCACTGTGCCATACGGCTCGATACATTATAGGTTTCATTTGTAACGGTCTTTGGTTGCAGAGCTATAAACTCTATATAACTAATTAAAAAAACTATTTCAAACATGATTAATAATAATTAACGGGACTTATCCTTCTTATTATATATTACATATATTATGTGTTCCTTCACTCTGTCCGCAATAGACCGTTTAGTCTGTCCGACGTAGGATTTCCCACAGCTGCAATCAATTTTATACACACCCTTATATCTTATATCATGAGTATATATCGCGAATCTCTTAAAACTATTATTTCAAACATGGCACTGAGCATTGTCTTTACATATTTTTTACCGAGGTTAGTTCAGCGGAGACCCTAGCTTGGAGAAGAACTAACAAGAAACTCCGGAAATCAATTTATTATAATCACCCTTAACAAACATAAAAATTACAAAGAGTGAGCAAAAAACACAACGCTGGTAATACTAGAGATCCCGCCACATAAATTGGCAGTAGCCAAACTTGGAACTAAATTTTACGTTTCCGCCATTGCGTGTTATTTTGTATGAAAGGTAAATTTAGTATTACCAGTGTTGTGTTTTTTGCCCACTCTTTGTAATTTTTATGTTTGTTAAGGGTGATTATAATAAATTGATTTCCGGAGTTTCTTGTTAGTTCTTCTCCAAGCTAGGGTCTCCGCTGAACTAACCTCGGTAAAAAATATGTAAAGACAATGCTCAGTGCCATGTTAGAAATAGTTTTTTATAATATATATAACTTTCAAAAGATAACTTTCAAAGAGAGCTTGTGATATTTATAATTTTGAATATATTATGGCAGATGGAGGCGTCGCCGCAGTTGCATAATTCACTGTTGCCAGTAAACACGCCAAAACTAGCAATCACTGTGCCATACGGCTCGATACATTATAGGTTTCATTTGTAACAGTCTTTGGTTGCAGAGCTATAAACTCAAATAAAACAAATTAATATATCAAAGTCAAAAGTCAAAATATTTTTATTCAAAATAGGCCCTATCACAAGCTCTTATTGAAAGTTATCTTATGATCTAAGGATAACAACAATAAAGATTATTATTTTTATAATTAACAAACATAAAGATTACAAAGAAAGTGAGCAGTGTGCCAGTTTTTCCGTTACAAATGAAACCTATAATGTATCGAGCCGTATGGCACAGTGAGTGCTAGTTTTGGCGTGTTTACTGGTAACACTGAATTACGCGACTGTGGCGACGCCCCCAACTGCCAATTTATATGACGGGATCTCTAAATTTACCTTTCATAGAGTACCCGCCACATAAGGTGGCAGTTGGAGGCGTCGCCACAGTCGCGTAATCCAGTGTTGCCAGTAAACACGCCAAAACTAGCACTCACTGTGCCATACGGCTCGATACATTATATTGAGGTTTCATTTGTAACGATCTTTGGTTGCAGAGCTATAAACTCAAATAAAACAAATTAATATACCAAAGTCAAAAGTCAAAATATTTTTATTCAAAATAGGCCCTATCATAAGCTCTCTTTGAAAGTTATTTTATGATCTAAGTACAAATTAAAAAAACTATATATTGACAAAAGGAATATATATGAGTGAAGTGGAAGGGCGGTTACGTAGGGGCCGGCCTAATAAGACATATATGTAACAGTCAGATAGACGCTATATTGAAAAAAGGTGACGTTAGGAGTACCTATAACCACCGAGAGTGTATTAGAGAATGTATGAATGTCAATGAAGCGAAAGTGGTCTGTCAGGATCGGGACAAATGGGGATCCGTGATCTCTGCCTACCCCTCTACAGGGAATCAGGCGTGATGTGTATGTATGTATGTAAAAAAACTATTTCAAACATGGCACTGAGCATTGTCTTTACATATTTTTACCGAGGTTAGTTCACCAACCATTTCGGCTGCTCAAGATGCCACGTCATGTAGACCACGACCGCTCTGATAAGAGCGTAACGATTGAGAAGAAGAAGTTCAGCGGAGACCCTAGCTTGGAGAAGAACTAACAAGAAACTCCGGAAATCAATTTATTATAATCACCCTTAACAAACATAAAAATTACAAAGAGTGGGCAAAAAACACAACGCTGGTAATACTAAATTTACCTTTCATACAAAATAACACGCAATTGCGGAAACGTCAAATTTAGTTCCAAGTTTGGCTACTGCCAACTTATGTGGCGGGATCTCTAGATATGATCTAAGGAATAAGTTCAAGCACAAATAACTGAATTTAATAACGGCAGGACTTACCAATAAAGGGCACATCTGAAATTTTCGTAAAACCGAAATAATTAAAATTGTCATTTTATATGCTGTACATTAATGAATTTTTTGCCTTTTTAGCCTGCAATATCTTCGCACTACTTGAATATTAAAATTTACAATAAAATGAGTAGATGCTGCTTTATTCTCCATTTCTAATTATTTATATCATATTCTCATCAACTATTAGTTGTGCCCTTTTTTAGTGCAATGGCAGTACATATATCCATCCCATGATAAGCCTGTTTCTCCTTAGAGTTTATTTTAATTTATTAAGTCTTTATTTATGTGCAAAAGTACCATAGTACGATAGGATTGTGATAGAAGAATGGTCTAGTCAATTAATGTTTATTTCACAACTATGCAAGAATAGACAGTGCAAATTTTATATATATTATAAACCTCAAAACAAAAAGAGGCTTTATTTCCTAAACGTAGTTTTAGAGAATTTATATGCACATCTAAGTTGATAGTCAACATAATTGTAATAAAAATTACCAATGTATTACATCAAAAAGAAAATTATGTTAAATGTGAAATTATTGCTTTGTTTTATATTAATTTTATAAGCTAATGCTTTAGTGTTTTTTTAAATGAGGTTGCTTTAAACCAATTTGTTCATGTTAGTATTTATAGTCTAGCCAAAGAATATAAAATAGATAATAAATAGTACGAGTAGTATATTATTAAGTTTTGCCTAACATTTTGTATTGCAGTTTTAAAAGATTCGCGATTTATACTCATGATTAATAACTAACGTACTTAATATAAGTCCCGTTAGTTATTAATAATTTTGTATTGCATTTATAGATCTACTAAAACATGTTATTTAAACTACTAATAGAGCTTATTTTATTTGTTATTTTATGAACTGATTTTGTTTTTAACTGAACTGTTATTATTTTTTATTATAGTGAGAATGATCCCTGTAGTATTCTAAAGGGTCTTTCTGACCAAAATAATACCAAAGTAATAATGTATTTGAACTCACTGACTACCCAACTTTATAGACATCTAACTGATGCTTGACTAAATGATGAAAAGTATTTGAGTGTCTTAGACTTGCAGTTGAAGGGTCATTTACAGTTCTTATGTTAATATTATTGATAGAATCGTGATTTTTATTCATTTTACAAGACGTTATCACGTATATTTTATAAACAAAGTATTACCTTTGTTACCCGACGTTTCGGCCATGTTGTAATGACCTTGGACACGGGTCAGTATTTTCTTGTAAAATGTTAATATAATGCATTGATTGTTAGGTAACTTTTGTTGTGAAAGTACATTGTGTGTATCTAGTCTTAACATCATAAATTATTAAAAGAATCCGTTAGATTTATCACTATACTTACGTACATATCTTCACGCCTCTAGTCCCTAACGGGATAGGCAGATATTGATGGCTACCTGGAACGATGCTGACGAATCTCTCTTGCTTCACTCAACCACTAACCTTCTCATACATGCTCTCTTAGTACTATACTTGTATTACCTATATGCCAAATATACTACTTCCTTTTTCTTTGAAAAAGTAGTGTTATCTTTAGAGTGCATATCTTAGGTACTGTAAGATCAAAATAGTAAATAAATGTACAACTTAGTTTATAAGTTATTAGAAAAATATTTATAATATTAGGTTTTTATGTTATGTAGGAAATATTTTTAAGTATTTCTTAAACAATGCGTTTTCGTTGATTATAGTCAATGCTGTACCTGCTTTTTTATCTATCTCGCTGACAATAAATACCAAATGTAACACTTACTTGTTTTATTCAAAATGGCGTTGTTCAAAGTGCTTGAAATAGTCCACATTGTAGTATCGTTTGACAGGATGTGTTGACGATGAAATTTATTTACTAACTATAAATTATACTTTCTATACTACTACGACACATGTCCAGTAGGTTATGTTTTTTTAGAAATTCAGATAGCACAACACAAACAGGATTTAAAAAAATATGTGGAAAATCTTAACGATATGGAAGATTTTAAAGAGATACTTGTAAATATATTTTAAACAATTATCCGTCGTGAGGTAGTTATTTTTATTAAGTATTCGCTTCACCGAACCCTCTTTTAAGAGATAGTCAGCACAATTCGTGACAATATGTGTTCCATATCAAACCTCACGACCAATCTCCATAATAACCGTTACATTCATATTGGATGCTAGCGCACGCGATCTTAGTGCTAGTCGGGAACATAAAAAAGCTAACTAGCTTCCTGGCATGTCGTAAGGGGCGATTGAGGAACTGGACGTCAATAGAATCTATTGGACGATGGGCTAGCAACTTGGCACCAACATTCCATATGTCATCAAAGTGCCAATATTCATGCTAGATCATCAAGGTAACGGACCTTATGGGAGATATTATCGTCTCTTTGACGTTCTTTCTGTCCCGAAAGGGATTAAAGGCGTGAATGTATGTATATCAGTGTGCTTTGGCTTTGATTGACCATAGGTGTGTTGGGTTTGTAATTAATAAGAAAAACAAACATTTAAATAAAACTAAAATGATTTATTCAGACATGTCAATAATATTCACTCATTGGTTACACGTGTCCGTTGCTTTTGACATAATCAAACGTCACCCGAACGTCAATTTTTAACACCTGATACGGTGAACACGAAACAAAACTGCTGTTACATTTAATAAAATATATCAAGTTTATAACAATCCCTCACATTTATATTTATTATTATTTTACACATTTAATAAACCACGGTAAGTAATCTAACGTATTATATTTAAGAGGTAGGACTGGTCTACACTTTGACAATGGTGGGTGACAATCTTAAATAACAACTATTGCATTCATTCCTTCATATTTTACAATATTATACAACTGGCAAACGTTTGGCGGGAAGGCCGCCATGTTCAGCGTTGCCATGGTAACGGATGACGTCTCGGAATGAAGGCAAATGTCAATTATTCGAGAGCAAAAGAAACAATCCTTGTCTTTCCTTACATTACGCATCTCATTCTAAGCAAAGACTCTCGGACTGGTACAGTAAATCTCCTATCCTTTTACAATACTCTATCTTACTCAGTGGTTTCATACAAATATTAATCGACGGCAAACTACATTCGTAAGTAAATCAGTCTCAACAAATGTTTATGCACATCGCATTTTCACTCTTATTTACACCGGTGTAAGATCGTTAATTCATGGTGTTCGTGTTAGGATCATTATTTTGAGGGCTGGCTACAAATGCAACTAACAAGAAACTTACGAAGAAGCACTAGTGTGTTCTTTCTTCGTTCAAAATTAAAAGCATAGGCAACGAGAGTTCATAGACAACTTTACTTTATAACTGAGACAATTTTACTACCAACAACAAAATCAAAACCCGATAAGTAATCATACATTACATCTGTTGTCTATGAAAACCTAATGTACACATTGAACAAATATTAAAAAAAAGTTCCACATTCTCTTCAAATTATAACAAGTTTTTATAAACATTCATCTAATATTTAAAATGTACAATTATTACAATTAATAGAGAATATCACAAATCAGTAAAAACCTAAATAGCGTAATATTTATACAAAAAACGTTAATTCGAATCCATTGAACATTTCAACTTGGACTTTTGATACCGGTGACAGTTCGCTGAAATTTGTTCACGAGGAAAAAACTACTAAGATTCGCCGAAACTACTTTACCAGAATATATACAATGCATGTATATTAAAAAACCATTTAACAAAAGAAAAATAATCTACAAAACGGAAAAAAAACGAGCAGAAATCGAATGAAGATTACGTGAGAACACAAAAATAAATAATCAGCTAAAATCTACATCGAAATATTAAATGTCTTTACGGGTTAAATCATTTCGACTGACTCCAACTACTATAAAATCGATTTAATATCACATCTTGTCGAAAAACCAACCAGCCTTCCATTTCTGCCACTCTTCGCTTTAAACCTCCATTAAGTGATTGGCATCCATCTTGTAAAGACCTCAACGTCATACAAAAAAACTTATAGCAAAGTCATTAACCGAATAACATCGTCCAGTGTCACTCTATGGTAATAAATGTAAAACGAACAAGGAAAGACGGAATAATTGACGATACCTTATGGTTTATACCTTAATTCATTTACCGGTATTGTGAGTGAATCTGGACAATACTATAAGAGTTTATTCTAATGTCATTTAATTAAAGTAAGACACATATTCTGTTCTTATCTGGCTGTATTTGTAGATCTTGGCTTAAAGTGTATTACAGTGATATTGACAGACAAGTCAAATAACTCAGTTTGAAGGATTGCTCATGAAATTTTCATTGTTTTTTGCATTATCCGTCAGAATCACTAATTCTGTGATGTTTAATCTCATACACAGTAGTTTCAGTTGTTGACAAGTATTTTCTAAGAGATCTTCATTGTCAATCAATTTTTTAAGACAGAACAAAGTATAGCGAACGCAAACTCACTGTTGATCGTTAGAGCCGAGCTTTATTTTAAATAATCTATCATTTATTTACCATTACTCTACAATCACGTATGTACAAATCTTTTACTGTAACCGTCGTATATATACACGCATAGACACAAAAAAGTATTACTATATCAATATAATATTATATCAGCCTTAAAAATCGTCTACGAACTTAAAAAGAGGCAGTCTACCAACTGTCAAAAGTTAGTGATGGCCATTTTGAATTTGGCATCACATTGTCTATGGTATCAAAATAAAGCTGGACTCACACGATCACCGAAATCAGCACCTTGGTAGGAAAAGCTTTTCGAGATGATCAATAGCCAGTGGTTAGAAAGCCGGCGCGGCGAGCAGGATGCAGCGGTGGTCGCCGTTTTGCGGTCACCTCACTTGGCGGCAGGACAGGCAGAGGCGGACGGGCGCGCGCTCGCCCACCGCACACACCTCGGAGCAGGAGCCGCAGAAGATGCCGCCGCATTGTCTGTAACGCAACAGGTTGGTTTTGTCAGAATCGGTTAAAGTGGCTATCGGCGGTATCTGCCTATCTCATGGGGGAAATAGAGCCGACAATACATTTACGTAAGTATGTTTACAAGATAGTTTGGACGGGTCACCAATCAATGGCATACAATATGCTGGCGATACATCGTGTGCTGGAGATAAATTTTCAAATGTGTGTATTATACAATTCTAGAATCAAACATGTGGTACACTTAATATAAATGCTCTAATATGGTATATAATTACTCATGAACATGTATGTTTTTAGACTTGAGAGTCTATTTTAGATGTCTTTTGTAGATAAATGTTTAGCGTAACCACCTGTATCTTGGAACATCTACCTAGTTGGCCATTAACTATCTCGCTATCTATTCACAAAGCCATGAGCTACTTATTCTAAAGGTATAGTTTTAAGAGATTCGCGATTTATACTCATTATTAATAACATACGCGATAAGTCCCGTTAGTTATTAATAATGAGTATAAATCGCGAATCTCTTAAAACTATAACATACGCGATAAGTCTCGTTAGTTATTATTCTAAAGCAGGGGTGTCCAAACTAGATGTGACCCAGGGCCAATAAAAAAGACTAAATACATTGGTGGGCCGTATTATTATTATATGCAAGTGGGTACAGATCTCTTTGTAGTCGGTGTACCCGAACCGAACTTTTTTTTTAAGTCGGTTAAAAAGGTTCAATGGGCCGCAGTAATCTAAATCTAATTAATCTATCTAAATCTAGGCACAATTTATCAAGTGGTTTGGACAGCCCTGTTCTAAAGCATCGCATAGGCTCACCTGCAGTGGTGGCGACGCCTGGCCAGCCAGAAGTGGTGGTTGCAGTGCTGGCAGCGTGGCGCCGCGTGGTCCGGCACCCAGGCGGCGATGCGCACCTCCTCGCCCACCTCCACCTCGCTGCCACTCGAGCTGCCGCCGCTACTGCCTGCCTCGCTGGCCGACGCCGACGCTGACATCTGCCGGACGATGGTCAAGTTAGTACACATAAGCACATCACGTTCGTTTCTCTAATGAGGACTATAATAGTGACGTCATCATGTCCCCACGATTCGACCAATGAGACGTGACAACGGTAGTCTGCGATTGGTCAATGTGCCTTCTTTTCTCATTTCCTCACGTCTCATTGGCAAGTTTACCCTCTGACTAGCATGACGTCACTATTTACTTAACGCGAATAGCCTATAGGTATGGACCAACGGGTTAATGGATGTGGTAATACATACAAGCGTATCACACTCCCTATCAACAATGAAACCATCCTGACAAACCATTATTGTTTCATCGACATACATAAGACTTACACACTCGCGATTATAGCAAATAGGTTTAAATGATTTCCAGTAACGAGGTAAGCAATTATATTTTTATAATATTGTACCGAGACAGACATAGTTTATCAATTATTTCTATAAATTCCTTTTTATTTTACTAATTCTTCAAGTCGAAGCGAATAGTGCATGACTTAGACTTTATGGAATAATATCACACTCTACCAGAAGGTAGTATTATATTATCTGTGCCAGAAGTAACTATTATACTATATAGGTAAGTAAATAACACAATATTCTAACTACTACATATCACAACGTTAGTTCGGACATAACATAAATATCTACACACTACATATAAACATCAATTTGGACTACACCAATAAATTTTCTATTTAGTTAGTAATAATAACGTAATTATTTTGATAATTAGAAGTATCATTGCTTGTTTGAAAAGATTTCAGCGAGTTAAAATTTCGTAATTTCAAAATAGTAGCTCTATTTTGTTTATCTATAAATAACACTAAGACAGAACTCACTACAGTTCAGTATAATAAGTCCTTAAAATATTCTACTAACAAGGACTACCAATATTATTTGTATTTTTTAATAACCACCAATACTATTTAATTTTCCAATATTTTTCCCATTTAAAATCTAACAATTCAATTTTCCAATTCAATTGTTAATCAACACTACAATTCAATTCAATTTCCAATCCCACCATTTGTTCTAAAGGCCATCTACACTGTCAATGTCCAACGTTACTTATGATATGGAGTTACGAATACCTAATCTACCTGTGGGGAGGTGGCTGCGGGGGGCGGCGCGGGGAGCGGCGGGGTGAGGCGCTCCAGCTGCTTCTTCGCCTCTTTCAACTGGTTAGTCAGGGTTGCTACCAGCATCTGCAAGATATATGGGGATAAGATACATGGGTAGTGTGTGTGTGTGTGTGTGATAATAATAATATTTAGACATTATTACACCAATTGAATTAGCCCCTTGGTAAGTACATTTAAAACTTGTGTTAAGGGTACTAGTCAACGTATATTTATGAAATGTATACTTATTATATATAGATAAATACATTTATAGCATATATAATCAACGATCACACACTAGAAAAGCGTAGTTCTTAACTCTGCCTCCACCGGGAATCGAACCCGGGACCTCACGATTAGCGTTCAGGTGTCTAACCGATCGCGCCACTGAGATCGTCAAGTGATAAATGCTAGAAAACTGTTAAATATTTTACTTTCATGGTGGTTGTCCCCGAGCACTGGCTTCGATCTACCTGTGTGCTTACAGCGCATAAAAATATTAGAGTTGAGTTTACTGGTTTATCTAGACATTTTTTCGTTTATGAAAAAGATTGATGGAATTGCCCCAAAAGGTCGCCCCATGCGTCTCTCAGGTTACGCAATAAGTATAACGTTTAAAACATTAAAAACCATACACATATACATCATAAATTTTATTATTAACGCACGCCTGCTGTAGGACTGTATCAAATTGTGTTACAACCTAAATTCTCCTTACTTTCAGTCCCATAATAACACATCAAAACCTCTATCATATTTCTTAATGTTTATTGTTTGTGTGTTTGATGTAATTTGTGTAGTTGTGGTGCAGTGAATAAAGTGTTTTCTTTCTTTCTTTCTTTATATATAATTTAATCCCCACTCACCTTTTGATTCATGATGACCTGATGCAGGGTGGTCTGCAGGGGGTCCGTGGAAGGTGGAATACCATCGAGGGCGGCGCCTCGCAAAGCAGCCGTCGCTCCGCATACACACACGGCCGGGTGACCGGTTGCTAGTCCATCGCTTGTGTCGCCTGACGAGTCTATTGCTGTGGGTTGAATGGTATGTTAGTTATCTAGTTGTGGTAGAATCAAGTCAACCTTGTAACATATAAATTTATATTCCAAAAGCATAAGTTATAAAATGAAAGGAAATACATTCGTGAACGCAATATTTTATACAAATAAAATATAAATGACCCAATAACTTTTAACAAAAAAACATCTCAAATATCTAAGACAAGATTTAATCCACTACTTTTGCAAAACTAGACGGCTTCGTCCATATTGGTAACTATTGTTTCGTAACCAGTTACAGAAGAAGAATATTTTTTCAGTGTTTCGTAACCAGTTACGAGAAAAGAAGTATTTTTCCATTTTTGTAATTTTTAGGTAGTTACGAAAGTGGAACCTCTTTGTTAGTCACTGGCCATAAAGAAGATACTCAAAGATAACAGATAACTGTCAACTATCAATTATTTCCCCTATAAATTTATTTGTTTATGCAATTATAGTCAAATAAATTGTGTGCGCTTGCTAAATAAATAATAAATAAATGGATAAATCAATGGAGTTTATACCAACTAAGAGGGGTGGCACCAAACTTCTGTATGACGGACGAGGATACCATCTCCGTAAGAAATACAAGTGTGGTAATAAATTTTGGCAATGCGACATGTCAAGTTGCAAGGGAAATATAACTAGCAGTAAAAACACCATTGGTGAAAATATAGTTGTTAAAGTAAATCTTCATCACCCCGACTGCCTACAAAATTTTAGCAAGTGCCAAATTATGAATAAGTTTGCCGCCCTAAAAAAACAAGTTTGTGACAATTATGAACCGATTCAAAAACAATATGAGCAAATAGTGTGTGAACTTAAGGATAGTGGTGCAAATTTGGTTTCAAACATACCCGACTTCAGTAGTATTAAGAGCGGTTTGTATAACGCTCGAAATAGAACATTGAATGTGGCCAAACTACATTATCAGCGGCCAGAAGATGTGGAATTACCAAAAAAATTTGATACTTTTTTACTAGCCGACTACAGAGATGATGTAAGAATTTTAGTTTTTTGTCATCCTCAAATTCAAAACATTTTACGATGTAATTTTGAATACTTATTACTTGACGGTACGTTCAAGGCTTGCCCCACTCCGTTCAAACAATTATATAGTATCCATGGTTACAACACTATTTCAAAAAAAACTGTACCACTGTTCTTTGCTTTTCTTCAAGAAAAGAAACAAAAATCATATAAAATCCTACTTGAAATAATCAAAGTTAAATTCCCTTTCTGGAAACCAACAAAAATGCTTGTTGACTTTGAAAAGTCTGCCATAAACGCCATCAAGAAAGTATATCCACATACATACATAAAAGGCTGCTTTTATCATTTTTGTCGTAGCCTTTTTAAAAAAGCCAAGAAACTGGGAATCAAATCAAGAGTTCAGAGGCGGCATGTCGCACGGTGTGCGGGTTTGGCCAGACTACCTTTGAAATATATTAGCTCTGGCTATAAATATATCATGCAAAAATCACCTAAAACTGCTGCTACAATAAAATTTAACTCGTACTTTGATCGATTTTGGCTGCAAGATAGAAATTTTATAAAAATCTGGTGTTGTGAAGGAGAACGGTTAAGAAGCAATAACACACACCTACAAAAATTTACTTTTTGAAATTTTCCCGGGGTTTTTTTTTATTTTCCTACATATTTGGGTACCCTCAATTCAAATCTACTGCTCGTTTCTCTCTATCAGCTTTAGTTTTAGTTGTACAGCTTTTGTATTTTTTGCGCGGGTAGGCGCATATTTACGAGTTTAACATAATATCGGTAACAGATAAGTTATAATTAACGTGATGTCTACATCAATGAGGAGTTGTGTGAATAATCCAGAGTGTTTTTGTTACATTTGCGGTGAATATGTGTTTAAAGTTTTTAGAAAAACCTTGTCAGACTTCGTGAAAACCGCTTATTATGACTACTTCAAAGTGCAAGTGTGTAACTTGGATAAGCCTTGGGTGCCTAAAACTGTGTGCCAAAATTGTGTGGTTAGTTTACGACAATGGACAAGTGGAAAGAGAAGTGTTTTGAAGTTTAAAACCCCGATGATCTGGCGAGAACCTAAAAATCACCATGATGATTGTTATTTTTGTCTAGTTGATATAAATGGCATTAATTCAAATAACCGAAATAAATGGGTTTATCCTAATTTACCATCTGCCCAGCGACCAACATTGCTTTGTAGCCTAGTTCATGAGACTGTACCTCAAGTTTTACCGTCAACATCAAAAGCAGATCCTATTGAAGTGGAACATGGAGACGTTATAGAAAAATGTAAGTCAAATGACCCTGATTTTATACCCGAAGCCTCGACCAAAGATTTTTTTGCCCAAAATGAGTTGAATGATTTGATAAGGGACCTTTGTTTGACTAAAGAACAATCTGAACTTCTCGCTTCAAGGCTCAAAGAGAAAAACTACTTGCACCTCATACTAAAATCACCATTTATCGCACGCGTGAACAAGATCTGTTAAGATATTTTTCTCAACAAAATGACTTAGTATTTTGTCAAGATGTTAATGCTTTAATGAATTATATGGGTTTGGAGCAGTATGAACCACATGATTGGCGACTTTTCATAGATAGTAGCAAAAGGAGCTTAAAATGTGTTTTGTTACATAACGGCAATAAATTTGGTTCTATCCCTATTGCACATTCTACAACATTGAAAGAAGCCTATGAAAATATTTCTACTGTAATAGAAAAAATCAAGTACCATGAACATAACTGGCAAATATGTGTGAATTTCAAAATGGTAAATTTTCTTCTGGGACAGCAAGGTGGATTTACAAAGTACCCGTGCTTTATATGCCTTTGGGATAGCAGGGATAGAAACCACCATTGGACACAAAAAGAATGGCCCACTAGAGAGCAGTTAGTCCTTGGCAAACACAATATAATACATTCTCCTCTGGTCAATAGAGATCGTATTATTTTGCCACCTTTACATATAAAGCTTGGAATAATGAAGCAGTTTGTGAAGGCGCTTGATAAAAACGGTGACTGTTTCAAGTATATTGCTCATAAGTTTCAGTGTTTAAGTACAGAAAAATTAAAAGCTGGAATATTTGATGGTCCTCAAATAAGACTTTTGGTTAATGACGAGAATTTTATTACAACAATGAATGATACCGAGTCCAATGCGTGGAAAGCATTTGTATCAGTAATGAAAAACTTTCTTGGCAATATTAAAGCTCCTAACTACCAACACTTAGTCCAACATATGCTTACTTGTCTTAGAGATCTTGGCTGCAACATGAGCATCAAGATCCATTATTTGAACTCACATTTAGACCATTTTCCTGAAAATCTTGGCCACTTCAGTGATGAACAGGGAGAGAGGTTTCATTAAGAGATTTCTGTCATGGAGGAACGATATAAGGGTAGATGGGATGTTCATATGATGGCAGATTATTGCTGGAGTTTGAAAAGAGACATACCTAGAGCATTGCATTCAAGCAAATCATTGAAGAGATCATTTTTAACTGCTTTTAAAGACGAATTTTAAATTTTTGGTAAGTTTTTCTTGTGTTTTTTCTACCAAATTACGCATATTTCATATCTAAAAAACTAAAGCTGATAGAGAAAAACTGTTTTCATTTTCAAAGTTAGGGGGCCAAATATGTACAGAAAAGCTGTTTATTCTTCTGGAAAAAAAATCTTGTAGGTGTGTGTAATCATTTGGAAGGGTGGCATTCCAGAATCAATCGTCTTTTGGGGAAAAACCCATCCATTGCAAAAGTCTTAGATGTTTTATTAAAAGAAACAAAAATTAAAACCAATAATTCGGCAGCTAAACAACGAAAACAGAAAAATTATGAAGAAATTGATACCGAAATAAATGCTACTATAGAGCAATTAAAAAACAATGAAATCACAACCGGACATTGTTTGGAAATAATTGCTCCTTTTTATTATAATTAAACCCCCTGGGTGTTTTGCGCTATGACTTTATTTTTACCTAGTTTGAAGTGTTCCGTTAACTTATTAAGTGTTTTTAACTGATAAGTGTTCTTTTATGTTAAGCTATTATTAAAATACAATACCTACTTTGTTATGTTATTTCTATAATGTGCTTAATTCCAGCCTAAATAAATTTTACAACATAAACTTTTTTTTTTAAATTTTTACCTGCACATGACAGTTTTATCGAAAATAACAATATTTTGCATTGATGAAAATTTTGCAACTACTTTGCGGCACAGAATTATTAGTTTCTAAAAAGTTATTGAAGCCCTAGTATTTGTTTAAAAAATTAACTAAGTTTTTACACTCATTTTGCAAATACTAGTTGTCTTTTTTAGGTTACGTAAATGGAATAAATTTTGACTCCGAAAATGGAAAAATACTTCTTTTCTCGTAACTGGTTACGAAACACTGAAAAAATATTCTTCTTCTGTAACTGGTTACGAAGCAATAGTTACCAATATGGTCGAAGGGAACTAGACACCCTTAAGTTGAAAAAAATATTGCTAAGAACTCATTCTTGTTTTATGTGTTCTATATGAACCAATCCATTGTTTCTTACCAAATCGGTTCACAGGTCGATTGCAGCAGTTACAGCACCTAGCCCTTGGGGAGGCCCCACATAACGTCTGCTGACTGCAGGCCCTGACGCGGGACTTCCTGGCTCTTGGCGCCTCGCCTTCGCTCTCTGAACTCAGACTACTTGAAGTTGTGCCTGTAAGAGTTGTGAATGGGTGAGTGAATGAATGGGATTGATACGTTGAAGGGGCTATTATAGATCTGAATTTGGGTGTTCGGTGTTTATTTTTATGTTGAGTCATTTATGTAATTATTATGAAGAGCCAATTATCCCTTTTCCATAATCAGCAGTGCTTTAAGAAATTAAAATCAGGTTTATAATTAATTTTTTTTAATCAATTAATGGTTCATTCCCCTTACATGGTATCATGTCCCTCACTCTTAATGACAGATTATTAAAACGAAATCCATTTAACAACAGCTTTATTCCAATGTCCTAGCATTGGAATGAAATCATTTTATTGTTATCTTATCTTTAAGAAAAGATACATGAATGTAACGGCTCCTATATGCCTATTCTAACCAATGACCTATAGAACAAAAAACTGTTTCAAAGTGATAAACTAAACAATTTTTATTTAAAAAAATATATTATACAATTATAGTTTTAAGAGATTCGCGATTTATACTCATGATTAATAGCAAACGGGACTTATCGCGTATGTTTTTAAATAATAAAGTTACCTACGTTGCAGCAGCCATGGTCACGGGCAGTCTGCCCGTGACCATGGCTGCTGCAACGTAGCCGAAACGTCGGGTTAATAAAGGTAACTTTATTATTTAAAAACATACGCGATAAGTCCCGTTTGCTATTAATCATATATTATACAAGTTGTAACAATATTTCTTTCAATCCTTACCTAGGTCAACAGGCACCACATCGGCATCAGAGTTGGCGTGCTCCCCATTGGTGGAGCCGTTGAGCAGGGGCTCCGTGCCATTGGTCGGGGGGCGTGGCCTTTGCGGCACCGGCGACTCCGACACCTCCCGGCTGTTCGCCTCCGTCGACGTCGTGCTCGCACCCGACGGAACTGTAAAGACACAGAATAGATAGTTATTGAATCACTACATAGTATAAAACAAAGTCGCTTTCTCTGTCCTTATGTCCCTTTGTATGTTTAAATCTTTGAAACTACGCAATGGATTTTGATGCGGTTTTTTTTAATAGATAGAGTGATTCAAGAGTAAGGTTTGTATGTAAAATAACATCGTATTTACATGTAAAACAACAATAAGTATTTTACAAAAAAAAAGATAGTTGTACACAAATCTAAAACAAACATAGAAGTTATATTAATCTTAATAGCTTATCAAATTGCAATAGACTCTATTCTAGATTACAAGTAGATAAAAAATAAAATGGATATTATACGAGTTTTGTGACTAAAAATTACATGAAATGATGACTTGAATGAACTTTTGCGCTGATAACTTAGACATAGTACCTATTGAAAAGAAATAACACATTTCTCAATGTTGCTTTTTATCAATTGAGTTCGTATTTGCGGTGTGAATTTTTGCATTACATTTAACATACATTTACATATTGAATTTCCTTCAAATGGACAAAACCTCAACGATATAATATATCTACATATCTCTATGGTCACTTTTAGTTTTAACTTTAAGCAACTGGCTCCTCGCTTAAAAAGATAACACTGCCCTAATTCCTTAGCCATCCCCTTTGACATACAGCCGTGGCCACAAGTATTAGGCACCCTAACAAAAACGCCAATGAGGTATTTTAAAGTGATAAATGAAACAGATTTTGGTTTTATATTAATAATTTCATGAAAAAAGAACTAAGTAAGCTAATATTTTGTAGTTCCATGCTTATTTTTCATCTTGGTCGCTATTCTTCTGGGAATTCTAAATACAAGATTTTTGTCCTCTGGGGCGATGATTCTGTCTATCTTTGGACCAAAGTGATTTTCAAAGCTTCCTTTGAAGTGATGCTGTTCCCCATGATCCTCCGCTTCATAAGACCCCCCAGGTGCTCGATTGGATTCAAGTCATGACATACATATAAAGACGAAAGGCAGTTAGTTAGCACTATACTCACTGTGAATGGTGAGCGGGTTGTCGGCGCTGGCGTCGCTGTGCTGCGAGGACTCGGACACCGATCGCCACGTGATGCTGATGTGCCGCTGCCGACTGCTCTCGGCTCTCTCACGCAGACACTGCAATGCGAGTGCATACTTCATCATCATCATCAGCCTGTATTAATCCACTGTTGGACGTAGGCCTCCCCCAAATGACGCCACTTCTCCCTGTCAGTGGCATACTTAGTGATATGGTTATAAGTAGGTGTCACTATTATTAGGATATACTACTGAGAACTGTTTGTTTGAGTACGAATGACTAGAAATGCTGTACATTAAAGAATTCTCTACAATATGCGGGAATTCTGATTTTATTTATTTTATACAACAAAAGTATCTACCCATAACGTTAGGTGCTGTCTATCTAGTGAAACGCGGGCTTCGAGTGACCCATACGTAACATGCCTTCGAAATTTTGGAGATAGGCACTAAAGCCTCTGACTACCCCGCCACAGTAAAAAAGGAGTTTGTATACATAAGTCGTGCAGCGTATGTTAGGTTATAAAATAAAAGTCACGAGTACATTTAAGAGTAACTAGGAGATTGACTGTACGAACTTAATTGTAATTGTTCCTTGGACAAATCCTCTAACAAAAACAATCATTCACTCATTCACCGCTCACTCAATCTCACCTCAGCTACATCGCTATAGTTATCCAGGAGGCAGAGCGCCGTATCCTCTTGAGAGGCGCTGGGCCGAGGGTCTGGAGTAGCCAGCTCCCTCTCCAGGGATGAAGAGTTGCTGGCCAGGTCTCGGTGGACGGTCAGCGTTGTCGGTACCAGAGTGTCACCGTTCTCAAAGTGGTTCGGATGAAGGCCGTCAACCTTAGTAAAAGGAAAAAATCATGTAAATACTTATAATTATTCTCATATGCTTAGTTAGTTTTCAATGCTGTTTATCAAAGCTGTAACATGAAAAAATATGATATATCTATCAGCTACAACATTGTAGTAAATTTTGATGTGTAATTACTATTTACTAAGACCTCTCTCTTAGGAAAATAGGTTTCCTCTCTTTTAATTCTAGCCTTTCAAAATTTCAACATATAAACTTGCTTAGAATAAATACTGATTTACTATTTATTTCCTCCATGTACATTACAATACATCATTATATACAAGTACCTTGAATCTACTATAGTTAAGTGATGCCCAGTAAATGACAAAATCAGCCCCACAACCACCCAACATATAATCCATAATTTCCAAAGAAACAATATAATCCAATTAATTTCCAAAGAAACGAAATAATCCAACAAATCTTACCTGATCATCGCAGTGGTCGTTAATGTCAGTCACGGCTTGAGCCTGGGCCAGAGTGCGTGCGGCGAGGCCGTCCGCGTAGCTGTCAGTCAACGCGCTCTTCGACAGAGAGTCACAGGGCAGGATGCTTGTCAGTTTCCTAAGAACAAATTAATAACCTTAAGAAAGTTTTTTTCCCGGCTTGATAGCAACTAAGAAAGTAGAAAGAATCTGTTGGATGCTGAAACTGTTTGTCATTGATATCAGATATCGATACTATTATGGCAATCATGGCTATCATGGCAATCATGGCTATCTATTATTGTAATGGCAACCAATCCATGTGTCTCAGAATCTGTGCACCATATATGTATAAGTTTCATTCATCTAAAAAATGCAAACGATGTCTTTAAAGGACTTTCATGTATATCGAATAGTATACCTAACATGTAACACAGTTTACTGGTAAGATAATTAAGAACGTTTCTTACACAAAGTTCTACACCAGAAAAAAACATCTAAAAACCATCTCAATAATAAGTATTGCTGGTAATTCTAAAAGTAAATCTTTCAAACTTACAGTGCATCTGCGGCGATGTTGGGATCGCTGCATCGGCGCTGAGCGGATTTCTTCTCTCCCTCGCACAGGAGGTTGTCGCAGGAACGAGTTTTAGTCATAAGCCCTGGAAAAGGTAATCGTTGCATGTAACAATAGCACAACTTCATCTCTCTATCAATATCAGTACATAGTATAAAACAAAGTCGCTTTCTTTGTCCCTATGTCCCTTTGTATGCTTAAATCTTTGAAACTACGCAACGGATTTTGATGCGGTTTTTTTAATAGATAGAGTGATTCAAGAGGAAGGTTTATATGTATAATAACATCCATTAAATAGTGGTGTAGGCTATATATTTTTTACCCGTGCGAAGCCAGAGCGGGTCGTTAGTTAAACAATAAATGTATGAATTAAGAACAAATAACTACGATTCATACGATTGTCTCATCTAATCTAATAATGAATATGTTAGAAGTAAGTCCCGTGCTAGTCTGGGACGTAAAAAGAATATCAACTAACTGTCGTTCTTCCCGGCATGTCGTAGGAGGTTACTAATGGGAATAATTAAATCATGGGCTAGCAACCTGTCACCAATGTTCAATATGACATCACAACCCTAACATTTATGCTAAAAAGTAACGTAGATTCTAAATTTCCCGAAGTTCTGCCCATATTTATTCATCTAACAATTGCAATGTAATTTTAATTTTAACTATTTTAATTTTGACCTTTTTATAATTAATTTGTACGACGAAGCATGACGGCAGACCATGTTGAGACCCTTTAACTTAGATTAAGATCTTTTGTACACATGTTTCACAAATAAATAGATTTTGATTTTCCCCAAAACAACTACCCACCAGTGGGCAGTGGCGCGGGTGGCGGGGGCCGGGCGTCGTGGTCGCACTCCTCGTCGTGGTCGGGTCGAGGCACGCCGAACAGCTCCCACCACAGGTGCAGCGAGCGCACGTTGAAGTCCACGAACAACACCTGACAGGAGAAAAGAAAGATTATTATAGTAGAGGATATGTATGGGAGACTTAGAGTGATAGTAATAAAGTGTATTTCATAAGTACATGGCACATTAGTAAATGGAATATTGTTATACTTTACGCATGTCGTAAGAGGTGACTAAACCTAATTGATATTGGAATCTAGTAGACAATGGTGTTATAAATAGTGTTTTATTTATATATACATACACTTTACGATCACGGTAGTCGTAAATAGGCACGTACATATTCACATAACCTAACATGTTAAGAATTACTGTAAAAATATTGTTTACCAGAGGTTCTATCCACTGTATACAGGACGACAGTAACCACAAAGAAAGAAAGTTGTAACAAAATTACACAATCCAACGTGGAATCAACACCTAACGCCACCTACACTTATCTCTTACACACTACTCTCTCACCTGTTCCCCGTTAGGCGGTGTGTACAGGTGGTTCTTGTACGCCGGTTGTCCAGTAGCGCCCAAACGCTGGCTGTACACTCGTGGATCTTCATCTCGAGTCGCTCCCGCGTTGAGTTGCACATGAAAGTCCCGAACATGCACGAATGGACGTGTGTTACGAGCTTTATCTGTGGAAAAAAAAAGATTAATATGAGGTTTAATATGTAAGTACATAAATACTAGAATTCTTAAATAACAGGCGTATTAATATTGATAATAAATCAAAACCATAGATTGTGTCAAATCTATTCCCGTATAAAGTAGTAGGTACATATAAAATATTATTCTTTTACGATTTAATACATACTTACATATACTTTACGCTTTCACTACATACACAACAAACCAACTTTTTCAACACTCACAGACATTTCATTCCAGGAAAACATTCTCCTCGACAGTTTCGCATTCTCTAGTCGAAAAAAAACTTATGATATACATTATACAACTATTACTTGTCTAAAAACACAAAACTTCTTTTAATCTACTCCATCTATGAAATAAACCCTCATATCTTCCTCTCCCTTACCAGAAAAGCCATGGAGAACTCGAAGCTGCATGGAAACTGTTTGAGACACTGCTGCACCAGATCCAGCCACTGCAGGAAGATGGGGGACCGCTCATTCGCCTCCTCAGGACCGAAGGTGTGGCCGCAGCGATCAGCGAACTTGTGGCCGAAGTCCAGCCACTCCCTCTCGATGAGGACTCGGAAACCCTGGAATAAGAGATAAGGTTATGTGTCTTGTATTAGTTGGAGTAGATTTCTTGTTAGTACACGATGCGTTTGGTCGGAGATAAGCTGTGCTGTGAATGCGTTGGCTAGTTAGCTATTATATTGACATGTATGTTTATACATATATAATGTATTATTATATATGTATAAACATACATAGATCTGTTTGCCGCAGCACCCTAAGATTTATGTTACATTTGACTAAAGTTTTAAGATACTACTAGTTGGTAGGTATCTACCTGTAGGATTAGGTATAACCAAAATGGGCCAAGATACCTCCACATTTTACATATTACCGCCATCACAACCCACTAACAATCCCAACATAACTCCGCATCTTGTTCTTGCGACAAGCTTTGCTTAATTTAATGATCACTGTGAACATTTTCACAGTTGTAATTGTTTTAGGTTTAACCTCTTGCCCTCAAAACATATTTTTTTATAATATTTATCATAATAAACATATTATTACAACCTAAAACACATACATACTACCTTAAACCATAACAACAACACACAAACGTGTTAAGTAAATCTAAACCCACCTCACAAGTCCTATAATACGGGTCTAGCATGAGCTCAGCGGCGGCCACAATCTGCGGCGTGCGGTCCCATCCATCTGAGCAATGAACTAGGACGGGACGACCAGCCAACACCGCTTTGGTGATGACATTGGCTGCCCGACCTAAACCTGAGACGTGTTGGAGCCATAGTGTGCGTTCTAGACTGCTGTGCCAACTGGAAGTAAGGGAAAGGGTGATTGAGTTAGGTTTCAATTTGGTTTAAGTATAGTTCGGGCTGACTTTATGTCTTGTTAAGTACTATGAGTGTCTCGTAAAGTTGCTTTTAGGATAGTTAGTTAACATAAGTCTTATTGAGTACTTTTCTTTTAAGTGTGTCATATGAGCCGATTAATGTTTGCCCGTGTATCCTTAAAAAAGATGGTTTGCGTATCTTGATAAATATTCTATTATCCTATATATTTCTGAAATGAACCCTTCTTTAACATTTTTTTAAGGATATGTTTTTTGGTATAAATATTCTTAAAATGAACTATGCACCATATATCATCAAACACAAAGAACGAAACATAATTCATACAGTTTTGATAATAGTCCCCACTTGATCTATAACCTAAACAGCTACTTTTCTTACATATTTACAACTAGTCTAGACAATTAACCAATATTATCTAAAAAAATAACCTTAACCTCGTACAATACATAACTATTACTAAGTACTCCAACTCACTTGGAGCACTGACTATCTGGTCAACACGTGGGTTCGAGGTGTCCATAGACTTACTACCTTCGCAATTGCGGAGATGGAAACCTGAATCTCTGACTACCCCGCAAGGGTTAATGGTCGTGAATGTGTTTGTTTTGTTTTTGTCCAACTCACTTGGCCTGATCTTCGGGCTCCGACAGCAGTTGCCTTAGCAGCTGGAAGCTCCTCCTTATCTGGTGTATGTTCTGAAGGCTTTGGAATTGTATCTCGGTGCCAGGGTAGTAGGCGATGTTCTCACAGCCACCGCCACGGGCACGATTCGTCACTGCCGATGTGTAGGAACGGGCGTCGACTATCAGGAGCTTGGTTTGTTGCTGAAATGTGGAATAGTGGGTTAAGACTAGTAGGTAACTTATTTTATTTTGTGCTCGGTATGTCGTAAAACGACGAAACTTGTTGTGAATGGATTTTATTGGGCCATACGAAAGTCAATGGAATGATTTATTTATACCATGACTGATAGTACTGCTAAAGACCGAGTTCATATAGTTTGTTGTTCTAAATTTTTGTCCGTTACAAAACTGATTTAAGGCTGTGTATAAATGTATGTATAAACGCCTCTCTAGAAAACTCAACTAAGTACATCTACACACTTTGTATAATCCACTTCTCAGCCGATTACAGACCGATTAGAAATAAGTAACGAATCCATCAAAACAACATTTATACCCATAAAACGTACTTTTCCACCACTTAGCATTAGAGTTGGCTAATTACTTCCATACACATAACACCCTAACCACTCCCTTACCTTAGTAACATTAGGCGTGATCTTCGCCCTGTCAGCGAGGCAGGCGGCCAGCATAGAAGCCAGGAGCTTCTCATCTTCGGGCGACCGCCACCCCAGCCAGCCGACCTCCGGCTGCGAGGAGCGAGCGATCACCGCCCCGTTGCCCTTGTGACGCCACACCGGCACTGGGATGCGACGCATTGCGCGGAATCTGGGAGAAGAGTGACAGGTTTAAGTGTGTGCTTTAGATGGTTGGTTGAAGAAAGATAAGTGAATAAGGTTGCTCAAAGAGAAGTAAGATTAGGGGGTTCAAGTTGTACTGGAGACGGTTCATTGAAGAAACATAATTAAGGGCATATTGTTGCTTAAAGAGAGTAAATAATTAAAAGTTTGGTTGAGAGAAATGGAAGAAGCACGCCTTGTTAATAAGCGTTATTGTTTGTTTATACGGCGCATTTGAGTTGATACTTTGGACTACATATATTTAATTTTCTGTTTTTATTATTACGTGGCCTGTTTTTACTATGTTTTCCCTCACCGTAGTATTCGAAGCATTTCGTATGTATTTTTATTACGAAAATGTACATAATGTAAAAATTCATAAATCTTCAATTCCATTGAAATATGCTCAAGTGGGATTTGAACCCTGTACCTACTGATACAGAGTCTATCCCCAAACAACTGAGCTACGTCGAATTACTACAATTATTCCGTCTCGTGATCTCACCTGGCAGCAGAGCAGAGCTCGTCATCACCCATGCCGGTGGGCACGAGCAGGTGCGGCGGGTACGAGAGGCACAGCTTGTAGTCCTCGTTCACCGTGCTCACGCGCCACGAGCCCAGCTCCGTGAAGCCCAAGCGCTCCATCTAGACAAGAACATGCAAATTGATTCATTAACACTAATATATATACTGACACCACAACCACATAAAAATAAAGACATTAACACTAATATATACAGACACAACACTAAAGTTCCAACGTTTTTCGCGAAGTTTAAAACTTGTCAGTCAACTGATTCATTCATAAATTACTTTTTAAATATTATGTTTCTTACTATTATTGAAATAGTAATAATGCGCAGTGCGATTTGCAGTTAACAATACGTCATAACTAACATGTAGCTATCAAGGAGATCTTGTGTTTGACCAAAAGGATTTTAATGTCTCCATGGTTCTATCCTATTATATCAAGGAATTAAATTGAATGTACATGTATTAATACTATAGGCTATTCGCGTTAAGTAAATAGTGACGTCATGATATTCAGAGGTTAAACTGACCAATGAGACGTGAGTAAATGAGAAAAGAAGTCACATTGACCAACCGCAGACAACCATTGTCTCATCTCATTGGTCAAATCGTAGGGGGCATGATGACGTCACTATTTTCTTAATGAGAACGTACTGTAGTTGTAAACTCACCTCAGGTCCAAACCAATCCCCCGGGCGAGGGGCGTTCG
The DNA here is from genome assembly GCA_030578115.1 of Leucoptera coffeella. Lineage (NCBI taxonomy): Eukaryota > Metazoa > Arthropoda > Insecta > Lepidoptera > Lyonetiidae > Leucoptera > Leucoptera coffeella. The sequence continues at coordinate 9,707 of JAMBLF010001149.1, read as the reverse complement.
CTAGAGCCCTGTGCCCAGACGCGGGGGGATGCTCCCTCGCCCAGCAAGCGTAGGCCCCCGCGAAGGTCTCGCGGACGTGCGCGGGGGGCGTGAGAGCCCCCGTCAGGCGCCGCCACCACTCCACGCAGATCTCGCTGGTGGTGAACGAGCATCTAGAAGAGAAACGGGGGGTTTAGGTAACGGTACATCAGTTATAGTTTTAAGAGATTCGCGATTTATACTCATGATTAATAACTAGCGGGACTTGGTAAGTTTTTATATAATAAAGTTACCTTTATTAACCCGACGTTTCAGTCTGCCCGTGACCATGGCTGCTGCAACGTAGCCGAAACGTCGGGTTAATAAAGGTAACTTTATGATATAAAAACATACGCGATAAGTCCCGCTAGTTAATAATCAGGGGTACATCAGTTGTTTATAATCAATTCATTTACGGTTCTTGTCTTATGGGGGTTTAAAGTATTGTATCTCAGTTTTAATCGATTATGTCATGTTTCACCTGTCACAATAGGTACTGATTATCTAGTTGATACGTGGGTTTAAGATTGTTCCCAATAGAGGATATGGAAGTGAAATTGTCTTTTTCTTTTTAAACAAAGGCGACGGTTTGTATAACTGTAAATGTCCGTTTACGGATACGACAGGTAATTATGTGTTTCATTATAAATACAAAACAATAACATCCCGTGGTTTTGTGGCGGTTCGTTGACAATCTTAATCCTATAAGCTACTTGGAAGAGTTACTATATTTTGTCGAGGACTAATTACATACACATCAATACACGCCCCTACGTCCCTACGGGCAGATCTATTGATCACCACCTGGAACGAGTCTAACAAATGACCCTTGCGTCACTCACACCAAATTGTCACGTATTTCCATACAAGTTCAAAAACCGATCTTCCCATCACTGTACAACGATGAACTCATTCAACGTAAAAACCTAACCGTTGTGACTGAGCATTGCTCAACTGAAATTCGACAGGTACTGAGCGTTTGCCTTTTTTTGCTATTACGAAGGTCACGCCAATACTAAGTTCGTTGACTCGACTCTCTAACTTTGCCACGAAATAAATCAAACAAGCCATTTCGACATAACAGCGTTTGTTTTCGTAAAGGAGATAAAAACATCTATGACATGTTACCGGGGCCCTTACTCCACTAATTCATATTGGCCACAATATTACTTCAGTGTCGACATTGTGGCAGTTCAATGGCCGTAATTTGACACTTTTCGCACTCCACTAACAAATTTAGGCCACTGAAACGCTATCGAAATACTTCTGGGTCTGACGTCCCTCAATATTAGTTCAATAGCCTTCATTTGGTACTCTACTATTATTATGACAGCTTTTTTTGTCAATGGTCAATTTCTAATGTACACTCACACGCTCAGTTAGTAGTTTTAGTTTCAATTAAAAACATAAAATATTTTTTCAGGTACGTTTTTAGCTACGTTTACGTTATAAACTTAAAACTTTTAACTGCTAAATCAATATTCATTAATTGACATTGCTGCATTGTCAGTGCAAACAGTTTTTTTAAATTGTTGTAATCCATAGACAATAATTTCTGTACTTTGAGTGGCCACTGAAGTGCCATTGATTCGCTATTATGACGCTAGTGTGGCTGTCAAAATATTAGCAGAGTGCCACTTTTACGGCCGAGATGCAGATTTATCGCTATAGCCTCGCAGTTGAGTGGCTGTCAAAGTTAATTAGTGGAGTAAGGGCCCGGGTTATGAGATGTTACAGAGTGTATGAGAAATGTAGAAAATATTGTTGAAGATGACAAGAGAACGTTCTATAAATGATCGAACATAGATAAGGCGGAATAATTCATGATCAAGATAAAACAAATATACAAAAATCCAGTCTTTTATAATACTATTAAAAATAGTGACACTAAAAAATAAATGCTCGAGAGTTGTCTGTATAACGGTATTTAAAGATATTACCCGTCTTATATTATGAAACATGGATTCTACATAAGAGTAATAATTTTATGTGATGTAATATAAATACCAAAAACTAAATTCATTTTTGTACTCTTAAATTTCATAATAGCGTTTAGTCAATTTCTTTGAATTCTTTTACCATGACTTCTGTTACCAAACATTGAATTACAAAGACAATACGAATACTTGTACCTGTAACTAAACAATGAGCACACTTTATACACTTTTATGTAAACATAATCGTGCTGACTAATTAAGTTAACAGCATTGCTCATTGTCGGACCGAATCAAGCAACAATGTTGCTAATGAAAGGTAATCCTAAAAAGTTATTGCCCCCAATCAACTTATGTAAGAACAAAGAGTCAAACGATAAACATTGAGGTAGTTCATTAATTGCAATTTAATAAAACGAGTAATTATATTACATGTTTGTAGTATTGAGGTAGGCTTACTTAGACTACTAGTCTTTTAAAATATGAGAAGTCTTTTTAAAAAAGTCTAAAAAAGGTTGAAGTCTGTATGTAAAAAATCATAATTGGTACTAGTATTGGAAAAAATGGGGACTAGTTTTATATGACCACATCAACCAATATAATTATACCAAACTATTGTCAACCGTACCGCTAAGTACAGATGCTAAAATTGCCTATCCTTAGGATTAGGGGCACCATATTGAAAAAGGATGACGTTAGAATTACTATAATAGTATAATATACATATATTATATATAGTGTGTATGAGTGTGATAAGTGATCTATGCCTACCCCTCGACAGAGAATCAGGCGTGATGTATATAAATAATTTTCATACTATCTCTGAAGGTAAAACGAAGGTACAGTACAAACGAAGGTTTTCTTAAAATTTAAGGCCACTTCACCTACTTATGCTCAAGAAACGCACGTTAGTATTTCATTATCATACATTAACCTCGTTCGACACTTTCGTAAACAAACACAAATATTGATAACACAGAAACAGGAAGGCAATATATCCGGAGCGTCCCTGACGATTGAATTAACATCATTTATCAAAGTTATTTTCGTCAAACGGATGTCACGCCATCACGTCACTATAGACCAACAGTTATGAAGTGATGATTTGGATCATGACTGTATTTTGGAGTATTTAGAGGTTGGGTGATGACAAGGCTTTTGAGACAGTCAATAACATACCTAATTTAAATAATACTTCACACGTTAAGTGTTACTTATGAAAAGGAAATTTCAATAATGTGTGTATAGTCTCATGATCCTTGACATGCCAATGAATAATGTTATGGTTTAGTGCCATAGAGACGCTGTTTCTATAGCAACAAACCTAATACTATTTTTATTCATTTAATTTTAATGTTTATTTTCAATTATTGATAACATGGTTTACTGCCTATCACGTTTGATACTGAATATCACGTAAAAAGACGATTTCAAATAGCCTATTACCATTGCAATGCTCAGTTGAAGACAAAACCTAACCTGTGACCGTAATAAGATATTGAGTGTCTGTCTGTCATATTAATTCTTTGATTAATTTAAGATTCTCTAAGTCATAATATTTATGAAACGCATTAGGTATTTGTCTGTAAGGTATGTTATACCGTTGTAAATAAAGAAAAAAAAATTACCGTTATGGTTGCATATCTAAGTACGTAACCTTTTATTCATTTAAACTACCTATTCCATCCAATCCCTTTACTTCTCCTACCCCATATTACTTCTCCCCCTCTTTACTCACTTGATAGTCCTGGCATCCTTGCAGAAGAGCCACAGATGCAGCAGGTCCCTCACTTCCACCGCGTCGAGGAGTCGCAGAGGTACGGAGACACCAGCACCATTCCTCCGTTTAGGCTGCACGTGGACTCTGTAGTTGGACATGGCTAAGACGCCACCATCCGAGGTCTTGCCTACCCACTGTAAGATAAAGGGGTGAAGGGTTAGTTACAAGTTTATGTTAGGGTAGAATTGTGTTTGAGTGACTTGGAGAAATGTCTGAATTCATTCCTTTGAAACTATACATGCTGTTATAGTTTTAAGAGTTTCACGATTTATACTCATGATTAATAACTAACAGGACTTATCGCGTATGTTTTTATATAATAAAGTTACCTTTATTATACATGCTGTGTTAATTTGAATATTGGTTACGGGTTGCTATATTATCTCCTAAGCCCAAAGCCATTAAAAGAAGCAGCTTATTTATAAATAAATTATTGCTTTTTTTCACTAGAACTACTACTATGGTCAGCACCCATCGCGACAAATGGCGTACTAGTATTAAATACATCTGCCATTTCAAAGAATAGGTGCACCTAACAAATGATAAGTGATAAATTATATAATTAATCTAATACTATAACAACAAACATTCAATTTAACGCGTCTAACAGATGAAAATAGAAATGAGGTCAAAAGTTTACACAGATAAAGCCATGTATGTCAACACAGTTCGCTTAGATATTGCAAAACATAGTAATAACTAGGTAACATGTATTACGACCACAATATCTGAGGGGGTAAACAAAAATTGAGGCCCTTAAAAGTTGTTTAAATGGGGATTATATCGTTGATGGTAGTTGGTACTAAAACATCACGTATTAACTATTATTAGTTGTAAATGGGTTGTAAAACTTGGTGAAATATTACGAAAGGAAACAATTAGTTACTTCAAAAATTAGGTAACTTCTTATATTCCTAGGATCCTATTTACCTCTACACATTTAGCTATCTAATTCTCAATTTAAAACCTAGATTAGCACAGACCATTAAATACCTGCAACTACTAACTTATAATTAAACATATCTTTCTTAACTCCAGCTGCATTACAATTCAATTCCATTCAATGGTACCAGACATTCATAAATTACAGTCGGGCATTTTCCCATTGTGTCTTGGGTATGATCGTTAAGGCTTTTACAAATTAGATTCACCATTAAGACACTGACAGTCAGAGACTTTGAAAGTAGTGTCAAATGATCTGAAAAGACGTGTGAGAAAGCGTTTAGATTTAATTATTTTTGGCTTTTAGTTTCGCAATTTCTTAGTTTCAGTTTCGTTGAAAGTGTCGCGATTGTGACATCTTTCTTTAAGTGGTTACTGGAATAAATGTATGTGAGTTACTGAGCCAGACAACTACGTATATTCTTCGATCTGCACCAATACATAAAAATAACAATTTTGAGACAAGTCATTAACAATTTACAGTTAAAAATATGAAGGGACAAGAATATTGTATTTGTTTAATTCCAAATTAAATGGACAGTACGATTACTGTCCATTTTCGTTTCCACAATTACAATGATTTAAGCTACATTTAGAAGCACCAATATCTTATTATGTCCACATCAAATGAGACATTAGGGATCATTAATCTAATATATCCAATATAATTATGTTATTTTATTATTAAAGCTTTAACTATCACCACCTTAACACAACCCAAGTTAAAATGCACAAGCACCTACGCTTCCTTATCACGAAAGTCACGATTAAATGTGATTGATTATCTTTATACGGTGCCCGTTGCATACTTGATGTAAGTAATAACTTAGCATGGTTGACCAGTGATAACTTGTTAGGGATAGATACTTGAAGTGTTTAGAAAATTGTTTACAAGCTTTTTAGTATATGCGAAAATTAACGCTAGATTTTATATTATGAAACTGTAAATACAGAGGGGATAATAACGAAAATGAATAATACAGGGTTATAGGAAAGCAAAAGAAGTTGGAACAAGTAAATATTAGAGTGTATACATGGCGATATGGTGTACCATCTATCACGTTAGGTGCTATAAAAGTGGGAAACAGTAGCAAATATGCATCGTAATGATCACTTATCACTTAGTGGCAATTCATCTACAGACTGTACCTAAGCGATTACAAAACACAGTACATATTTCATTTTTTTTATATTACACAAATTATTTTATTTAATACTGAAACATTGTAAGTGTCGTATTCCTTTTGTTGTACCGAAAACATTGCAAAACTGCTGTCTGATATTTCATCTCAGATGTTAGATTAAGTTACAGACTTAAGTGCCATCTGACTGAACGATGAATGTCAATTTTAGAGAGAAAAGTTTGAGTAAAAGAATTTCATTTATTCCTTAACAAAATGAATCTTTATTAACTAGCCTGAATATTAGGTTTTTAGATGTAGAAAATAATATTTTAAGACAACCCTTTTAACATGTTGATACATAATATGTCTGCAGAGTTTCTTGGCATTTCTTCTCTGCAGGATTTTGCTTTACGAAATGCCATTAGTTTAATTAGATTTATTTTATATTTTTTATTTAAATTAATTAACTGTAATGATAACTTTTCCGGTGGAAATGTTTTTTTTTATTGACCTTCAATAAGTGATTTTATAATCCTCATATTGAATAAAAGCATTTCATTCATTCATTTCATTTAAAAAAGCATTTCATTTCATTTAATATTACACACATTAGTTTGTTCACATAAACTACAAACATTATCACATATTTAGAAGTCAGTGTTTGAACGTTACATTAACCATATAGTTCCCATCTCCCTTCGTATCTTAGACACTACATTCTCTCCCTTGACTATCCCCATTGGGACCTAAAGTCTTGTACCATATCTTCCATTACTCACCGTAACAAACTCCCCACAGATAGGAGGGAAGGGCACCTCGACATCAGGGTCGTCGTAGTGGGTCCTCTGCCTCGGGTACCGGTCGGCGGCCCTCTCGCGGCGCACCGGCGGAGGCTCCGGCTGCGGAGGGGCGCGCGGCCGCTCCCTCTCCGACATCGTGTCACTCGAGGACGAGGTTATCTGGAAAAAGAGGGATGGTTAATTCAGTAGGGGGTTAACTAGCTGCCTTTCAGCCAAGCTTGTTGACGGAGACATTAAAGGGACTTGGACTAATTGGCCTTTTGCTGCGACAATAACATGCACAAGCTATACCCCCTAGTTTGTAAGTTTGATTTGTAAAATATTTGTATTGTGTATGTTTTTGTTGCTGTAAATAAATGCTTTATTATTATTAAATAGGATGCCAAATAGCTGCTTTTCTGCCAAGCTCGTTGAAGGAGACATTGGACTAATTGGGACCTATTGAGCGATGGGCTGTAACATGTCTGAAATGTTTTATATCAATGCTATTACGACCTGGACACTTTTTGCTAAGGTATGCAAAAGATGTTTTATATCTCGGAGGTTCTGTCCAATGGAAAAGGATGATGTTAATGTATGTATGTCGGTAATTATACGTTTTGGGCTTAATATCAGTTTAGTGCTTAATATAGAAAGAACTCAATTACATAATTATTAAGTTAATCAGTTTTTAAATTCATCACTACACAGTTCATTTATTGTTCGTTCACACTATCCCAACCCCACACACCAATCAAACTCACACCAAATCAACACACCAATCATTTCACCAATAACAAGCACGTAGTGTCGTAGCTAATTAACGGCATAGAGCGAAGACACTATCTGACATCAAATCGTGGGTAGGACGTCATACGCCGCTTCTCATGGCACGTCGGTTTCCGTGATTCCATTCAACAATGGATAGTTTTTAACACGTTAAGACTCTTTCATTATGCATTATAATAGTACATATGAATTCATCTTATACAGTTGGGACATATTTGCCTGTTAGTTAATAGTAAAGGTTTGGTTTTATGAGTTACCAGCGAATTATAAAGTATACATTACGCACATGTCCTTCGAACTATATCCATCTATCTTTCTTAAACCACCTGTATTAATGTTTTTTCTATCCTTAATATTTTCCAGCTCAGAAAAATATCTGCTTTGATCTATATGAATACATATATTCTTCACGACATTCCTCATCCAACTCTACCATATTTGTCCTATAAATTCCTTTCAACTAGACATCAATCAATCAATTAGCCTATACTAGTCCACTGCTGGACGTAGGCCTACCCAAGGGGACGCCACAAACACGATCATTCGTGGCCATCATCCAGGCACTACCAGCGACCCTCTTGAGGTCATCGGTCTACCTGGCAGGGGGGCGTCCTAGACTAGACTTATATAAAATTCAATGCATCTCTTCCATTCATTTCACGTCAACGTCAGCACTTTAAACAAGATATTCCATTCACAATGTAGCTACGTTAACTTCTCTCGCCTCACAATGGTAGTACTTTCACTCTTATCGATAGATAACGTTGTTTATTTAATGCAATAACGTAATTAGCCTTATAATAGGTGTTTTTTGCATTAGTCCTCATTGAATACAAACACTTCAAGCCCGTGTTACTACACAGTGGCGGCAGAGATTAAAGATCCCATTTTTTCGATCCTGACAAAATATTTTCGCTTCATTAACATCCGTTTATAATGTATAGGCATTGAATTGTCCATATTTATAGATTTTCTTATTGAATTCATTTTTTACTATATTTTTCTCTGGTTGGGTTATTTCTGTTAGTAAAACAGAATGTATATTTTTGACCGTTCATGATGCGTTTTCGTATGTTTACACATACAGTAATATTACTGCATCCTCTATATATAATTTGTTACTATTACCTGGCATGCCTACAGGCGTGTTTCATCACGATGTACATATGGATGGACTTAGACAATTTAAGCATTAAAAAGTTGCACAAGCCTTGACTAAATGAGTTCTGACATTTCCAGTTCTTAAGCCAAAAGGTTATCATGTCACACGAACGAAATTAACGCACGAATTAACTGCATTAGACATTTCAGTGGTTATGTGCATATTGGCGGCCTATGAGTATACAACAGGCCAAAAAATATTATCTAAATAGTTACCAAGTCATTATTCTAAGGGAAAAGGCATTTAGGCTATGTACTCTAAAGTTAGAAAGAACGGTTAAGTGTGTATGAGGTGTTAAGATTTTAATGAAGCGAAAGTGGTTTTTTAGAATCATAATATCATTCTACCTCTCTGTAGAGACGGACTTGATGAGTGTGAACGTACGTACATTACTTTCAAACAAGTCGATTCGTTTAATTGATTGATCAGAGCCAAGCGTGAAACCTTGATCAGTAATAAAAATAAATCTTGACAGATTTTAGGCGAGACGATCTGTTACGGTGTTATCAGTCGATCAAAATGAACGAATAACAGGTATGTGATTTTATGAAGTAATAAATTAATGCCGTTAATAGAATTTAATAGATACATTTGTGTTTATGGCAGATAAACCTGAATTGTCTTGTCACATGGAACACAATTTTAATAAATACTAATTGATAATATGTTTGCTGAAGCGGTCACTAACAAAGTGTAGATATGTACAGAGAAATTTGAAAATCTCCAGCCTATATTATGCTATCCATCCATAAATCATTGTACATATTCTATTACCGATCAAACTTGAAACCTTTAATGTTAAAATTTCCTTCTAAGTCAAAATAAAAATCAAATCACATTTATTGGTAGACTTGAAATAGAATAATGTACTTGTATTATCTTATATGAATGAACCTATTTTAGAAACACTAATGTACCTAGGAGGTCATTGAACTCTAGTCCAAATGTAGACAAATATTTGGACAGCCAATCTAATACCAATACATTTGAAAATCAAATAATGCTAGTTCTTTGAACTATCTTCTACAAATAACTATTCATTGACACCTACGAACCTACTAGACTTTAAGATAAGACTATATATTTTAGTTTACCTATTCAAATCATCTTTGTTATAAATAAAGAATAATATTTCTTTAACCTGAATTTAATGAGACTTCTACTTAGTTAACGACGGAA
>JAMBLF010001148.1:17500-66962 GCA_030578115.1 Leucoptera coffeella | reverse complement strand
TTTTTTTTAATCAGATAATTTTTCCTTATTATCCGTGGTTACTCAATCGTTCAAGTATTTTTTGTGGCTTTTTGCGATGTCTTTTGGCCGTCAATGTTTGAAATTCATTGTGTTGGCACAGAGAACACAATTTGATATCCTTCAGTGATTTATTTGTTGCTTAATTGTCTTAAGTGAGTAAGCATCGTCAAGGAGATAACTATAATGGATTTTTAGAAAAAATAAAAATGGTTGTGTTACCTGGTTGCTTATTTACAAAAAATATAAAAGCACTATAAAACCTGAATCCACCTAATGAGAGTATTTCGCTTGAACGTGGGTATAAATTGCCATGCATTGACATACGTAAGAAAACCGACCTATTTAGAAAAGCACACAAGTTTTTTCCGAGAAATATCCTTTCACATGAATTCTACCGAAATGATGTCATTTTCATGTATAGATTGGAAATGTCACTTATTGGTTCAGTAGAGTTGTGCGCTTATGTAAGGTACGAGATGCTCTAGTTGCACACTGCGAGGCCTCGGCGAGGGACCAGTTCGCATTCAAATCTAATTGCTTTGACGAGTATTGATTATACCGTGTAATTCATTTTTTACCATCTCTTACATAAGATTATTTGCTTTTAGAACGAGTCGGGCTAGTTTAATTGTGTGAGTGATCTCAATCTCTCAGTCCACTTTTTGTTGATTTTTTAAATTGATTTATGATTAATTAATTAAAAACAAAAGGTATTCGAAACGTAAGCTCTTAAACGGTTCTAGTATATTTTGTAATGTAAAACTATTTATTTGGTATATTTCAATTTTTTATGTTGAATTTTCATTTACAGTGTAAAACTGTAATTAATTCATCATAACATGATGCATTAGGTTATTGTAAGTAGCTACGTCCGTGGACATCAAATGATATGAATCGTTTAGAAATATTACTAGCGTATAAAACGAACACAATATATTCATTCATGTAAGAGTTCCATGATCGATAGATCGTGGTCGTTTGGAGCTGATCCAAACTTTTTCTATAGTTATAATTTAGCGATGACATGGAGACTACCACACAGACATACGCTTCGAGCTGCGCCGACGTATCACTCGTTAGTCCTAACAAAATATATTTGAAAGTCTTTGTACTACATGTGTAATGAATAAGTCGGACCGTCAATTGATTGATGTGTCTAGAAACAAGATGAGTTTGTTTTCCTTAGCGTATCATCTGAGGTTTTGATGTGTTTTTATAATCGAAAACCATGACGTTCAAACCCATTCAAATGTTCAAGCAGATTTCTAACATAATAAGAAACACTGCTATGTTTATTTACAAACTTTAAATGTTTTTGTAAAGTTCATTATGAGCTATTTAAAGGACATATGGTTATATAATAATGCTCAGCGCTCACAGTTTCGTAGGCTAGTGTGAAGTGGGCATTTTGTGGTTGAATACGATAACGAATACTACTTTTAATTTAAGCTCTTTGGACCATTGCCTATATCTCGTGAGATTCGACCCCATTTTTATAAGACAAAAGATCCACAGCGTGGGACTTATAAGACTTTTGAAATTCTGTTTTAGCAGTACATTGTTCGATCGGTGTTAACACAGGCTGTTTTTAATATCTAGTACACGTGTCGTACTATTATCGCGCACGAGTGTTGCGAAGCATAGATGGCTATCTCACTAATGGCGCTGGCGGACACTTGACCCACTATGACGGTGTCACTATGCCCTTACTTTTCAGACATATGTTGGTAATAGGTGCGATTATGCTCTAGTGTTATTGTTTTTATGAAAAGCATCATCGCCACAATATTAATCAAATATTGCACTCCAGGAAATTAAGGTATTAGATTCGTTCAACAAATAAATTGGACGTTTGTGGCAAACAATGTATGCATCGAGGGGTGCAATAAAAAGCGATTCGTAATTTGGCATCAAATATTGCACTTGTTTGTGAAAGAGCGAAGTGATTTGTAGCAAAACACGCGCCTGGACAGGGAACTGTTTTCGATCTGCGACAAATGACGAAAGAAAGAGCTTAGCAACTGCGCAGTAGTGTGATGCACATTTATCTCCCGCCTTCCAGTTTTAAAATGCAGTCGTTCCTTTCAATTCCGAAACGCGTCCTACGCTATTGAACGTGATATTGAATATCGTTTCGGCATTTGCCAAGCGAGATGTGCGTCAACGCCTGCCTCGTTGGCCGCAGCGCTTTGTTCCTGAGAGAGTCGCAAGTTCATTCGCTATTATTCGAACGCACGCCTTTTACATATGTTGGCAGCACACTCGTTGAGAAGACGTTGAGACGGTCGTCACTTTCTCCGACATAATCGTTGAGGATTGGGTAAGGTTACCCAATCGATTTCTCTTATGATTAAATTTGAACAGTCGAATCCCTTAACCTGTTCACACGGAGTATTGGATAATCAACTATTCAACTTTCGAAGTGACTCATGTTATCTTTTATTACCATTTTTATAGAGGTAATTGGTTTCTTCTAAACTTCTTATAAAATGAATTCAGAAAAATAATATTTTTTCATCAAAACATGATGTAAATGCAATTAACAATTGTCGTAATTATACACAAATGAGTGTGTTTACATGTATGTAATCAAAAATATTGTATCAATACTTACTGAGCTACTTATAATAAATAATGAGTGAGCTACTTATATGTCCCAAAAAGACATTTTAGGGGAATGGCAATGTTAGAGTAAAGGAGAAAGCCCGTTAGCGCCGCTGCCCGTTGTTTACATTGGTTGAAAGGCTGGAGCGCATTTCCCGCGAAAAGGCTTCCATGGAACTGGGAATATTTTACATATTGGCGGTCGATATACACGATAGTTGTTTTCGAGAGCTTTTACTTGATGAACATATAGACACACGGAGTAAAGGTGTTGCGAACAAGATTGATTCGAGAGTGTACATACTTACAACTGGTTTTTATAGTGGATGCGTGAAAGTTTGTTTTATTAACGTACTCGAATAATTATAGGGTTTTTACCATTATGTTGTTATTATGTGTCATTTTGATGCGTATTTTTATGAACAGATCAATAACGTATTTTACAAATACATATATCCAGCCACACACGCTCTCCTGATATATAATAGCAGTGATAGTAGTTTCGTTGTTGTAATTGCCTTTTGTGTGTGTTTGTACTTAAGCATAATTCTGTTTTTTAAATAATGTTGGAACTCATTATTGAAGCACCGGAAAGATTTTCATTTATAGTTTGATTATGGATTGTTTCTTAATTAGTCATGATAGAATGAAAATGTCTAATATCATTCATTATATTAACATTAGGAATATGCTGTATACGTTAATATACGCTAACAGTCAATTAAAATAAGAAGACATATCAATTATTAGTAATTACGGTTGTCTTCCTTGTTAAAGTCTATTGAATTCTTGTTTAATTATTTTTTAGGCTTACATTGAAGAGAATAAGAAATTTAGGTCACTTTAAAAGTTTTGATTATTGTTTACGAAATCTATTTAAGCCTCTGTAACCTTGGTGCATTATTTTCTCTTTGCAATTAAATAAGCACGCCTTGTGAAAAATATATGCAATGTTAAGGCCAGACAAATGATATCAACTCACGAACTGTTTATTTTAATTTGAGTAATGAGTGGCGTGCATGGCGTGCGCTCGATATGGCCACCGCTCTAGCCCCCGCCACCAATCAGCAACGAAGCCTGGCTCCGCACAAACACTGAGCAATACGTATGGATTCAAATAATGGTGCACACCGTACTGGCGCAACTACTCGTAAAGCGTCACGCATCTCGCAAAGCAGTCACTAAGCCACGTGAATGTAGAAAGTAACCACACTCGTTTATCACCTTCGAGGCTATATATAGTGAAGAAAGCACGCGAAACCGTCGCAAACAGTGTGTTAAGCAACATCGGATATGTAAAGATTGCCGAACGACAATGACGCCACTACATCCGATGAGTTTGTGAGAAAATAGAAAAAACGCCTTACGCAACGCGAAGATCGCTTATTTACACATTACCCAAGCATTTGTTGTTTCTTAATTGGAACCTTACCGCCATGGCAACAAGAGACAAGTGTCGTTTGGCGGCGGACGCAGTGAAAGTGGTCAAGCGAGTGCGGGCCGCTCCCTTCCGATGCAAAACAAAGGGGCTCATCTTACTCAGTTGTGCGGAATTATATTACATTTTATTAAACTTTCTCCGCATTGTAGCTTTGAACTTCTATCTAATTGTGCTTTCCTATTGTGAAGCAGGAAATCTTGTTCCGATTTCGATTTCATTTCTCATTGAGATCGTTTGCAAGCACACGTTTATGATTTGCTGGCACGAAAGGTGGCCGGTTCACTCCTTTCTCTTGATATATTTTTATCTCAATTATTGTAAGTTACAATGTATGCATTATTATAATAAATCATATATTTCATTATACCGGAAAGGGATTACATGGGGGATTCATTTATATTTGTAACTATGTTACTAATAACGATGTTAGCAACTAAATAATTGTCACAAAAATCATTTCTTCTCAAACTATTAATGTGTTGGGGAAAGTTTACTTAGTTAGTTTAAGATTATAATATTTATAGGTCAAGCAAAACTTTATTATGATGTGATAAGAACCGTCCTTGTCGTAATAAATGCAAATATTCCTAACCTACTATTACTACTACTATTATTACTACTTTGACTATTATAGTTCTTTGTCTTTTCCCTTCAAGGACATCTCTTCCTCTGCAGAAACTAAAGAAGAAAATGCGCTATTATCACTCAATGATTCCGTGATATTGACGCACGGAGGCGATGATCTGCTGCAGCGACCACTGGCCGACGGCTCAACTCTATAGCTGTCAACACGTTGTCCTAGATCATTTTATTTCTTCAAATGAGATGTTGTGACGCATATCGTAAGGTTGATGGCGTGGAAACGAGAGAAAATAAAAATAATTTTGATGTCTGTGATCATGACAGTGTCTCATGCTGGTTTATTCCGCGGCCGACTGGCTCAAAGCCGTCTGCGTCAGACGCGTGTCAATGTTCCGGCCGCAGGTGGCGCGACGCACTTACAGATCTGTTTGTGGCCACGGGCCTCGGGTTAGTCCGGCACATGCGCCAGGCCTATGCAATCACACTTCTTGTCGCCGAGTACCTGTCAGGTGCCCTAGACGGCTCCAGTGAGTTCGTACATACTGCGGCCCACATCACTATAATCCTCGATTGTGCAATTAATATTTAATAGCAGACTTGAGGTCTTTGTTGACATATCGTAATCAGAAGATGATATAGTACGGTACATTCAATGGTTTACCGCAAATTAAGTATCATTGTTTTTTAGAAAAGTTTCGACGAAATCAGTACGAAATACATTAATACTTCATCTATTGTAATGAGTCACTGGATAGTTATAAATAATAAATATTTTTAATGATATAAGTGTCGGAACTAATGACAAACATTAAAACTATGACCAGTTTAATTCGAGTCTATATGCTTAATACGTTTATCGCCGTAAGGTTCTGTCCATCAGATTCAGTTTGGGGATCACAAAAACACACGTAGATAAAGGAGGCCATTCAAAAAGTGAGCACATATTCGAAACTGTCGGCGTGTGGTGGGTGATAAAAAAGAAATAAAGCCCGTTGCCCCGGCAGAGTCGCGTCGCCCTGTCTATTCTGAGATTGGAATAAATCAACGGTGTCGGCGGCTTCTGTCGCAGGACGACCATTTGAGAGCTCCAACCGCATGGAGCGCCCGACACTTGGGAGAAACCTCAAGAGATATTTTGGATGACTCATTTCACTCATGTCAATAAACGACATTTTCCCTAAATACGATAGTCTTGTAGTGGAAGTCATCTTGTGTCGTGGAAATCGTGATCCATCTTATGAAAAATCAACTTATGTAATTACTCGTACATACAAAAAACATTGTGATTGTAATCAGACCATCACCTAATTGTATAAATTCATTGCCTATAACAAATGAAAAACATCTTATATAAAATAAACTATTTACTGTTACGTTTGCTGATTGTTTGATCGATTGGCAGATTGACGTCACGCTTCCCTTAACCATGATGTCATTAAAACATTGTACTCGAATTCAGGCTGACATTATTTTTTCAAATGAGCGGAGGAACAAAAATTAGAACATAGAACTTTCACGAAAGCTCTGACAAAGGTCCCGACGGACTTCTGAAAATTTCAGAGGACAGGACATTTTAAAAATATACCATATACCATTCGAGGCTTAGCAATAAAAAGACTAACCTTCGATGTTCATTCTTGCTGCGTTAAACGTAAAAGCTGAAACCTGTGTAAAGTAGTATTAAAAGTTTTTATTACATTCGTTTTTATTATATTCATTGTTTTCCTGCTTGGCTCTAGTATGTTATCGTATCTGTTAATACCGTTTATTTATCTGAGAATACGTTTCCTGTCAAATCCAAGTGGGCAGCATTTGAATACAATAGAGTCAATAAGGGCATGTGTTCAATATTTAAATCGCTTTAATTAATAGTAAAATAGGTGTATGTACTTCAATTGTAATGTTGTTGTCGGTCGGGATACCTTGTGGTGCAATGCGAGTTAACTAACAGTTGAATTTCGATTTACATAATTCTGAAGAAGCTGTAATTATAATGACAGGAACAAAAAAAATTCTGTTAAATTGCAGAGGATTGTACAAAACTTGATCGAAAACAATATAACTAGGTTTCCTAACTATAAAAATGTTGATGCTGTCGTTGAATGGGTTGGGCCGGTGCCAAGATTAGGAGCATTTCTAAGAATCGCTAGCATTGTTTTATTTTCCATCTCAATATGATTACGCCGATGACAGTAGACGATAACAGGGATTAGATAATCTTATCTCCGTCCTCAGTGCTCTCGGGTGTTGCTCATCCATCTGCTTGACGCGCCGCCAACATGGACTATCAGGTCTCGGGAGGAGCCGTGGCTCACAGGCAACGACCAGGCGTATTCCTTTGTAACTATTACTACGAAAACAATAAATTAACCTTAAACTTATAGATTACTATAAAAGCAATATAAGCCATTTTAGAGATATTGGCGATTGCAAAACAAACATATGTTTTATGCTTATGAATGTTAAAGCTCCAATCCAATTGGGACGGGGTATGAACCAAATTCAACCAGCAGCCATTCTTCTTCTTGGTACTTTTGAGACATGGTTGGAGAATTAAATCTCTTACAGTTTCTAAATTGAAGCAAATCAATTAATTAATCCTTTGAGATTCAAACAAAGACCTATGTGGTTAAGTATGTATGTTACGAAATTCTATACGGTTGGGAAATTAGGTCGTTCCGAAACTGGGATCAACCATCGGAATAACATCATGTGAGAAAAACAAATTCAAACTCGTGACCAGAATTGGAAAACGAGATCTCAGGGAGACGTAGCGCCATAGTAACTGCATTATATAAATACAGCACTACCCCAAGATTTATCCTACAATAAATAAAAGCAATATAAGTATATTAGATAGTGCATAGCCGAGCGCCGTTTACCGCAGGGCACCATCGCAGGGCTAGCCGAGAGGTCATCTCCCGCTCTCAGTTTCGACACGTCTTTGGAACATGGTGCGTTTCTGCTGCATGTGTTATTATATGGTATAAAGTACTTTCTATTGTTTACAATGAAGTGCCATGAATTTATTACTTTTGTGATGATTTCGAAATGAGCAATAATTCACTATGTTAATCTATGGGCATCACGAACCATATTCAAATGAACACATGATGTATAAAATTAGAATCACAGATGTTATACTCGCTCCAATAGTGTAAACACACATTAAAAGGGATCTAAATTGGGCCGCTTAATGTTTAATAATAGGCCCGATATTGGGTCAGCTACACGTAGATGGCGACCTAGTACACATTTACCTAAGCTCACCTATTTCAAACTAGAGTGCGAAAGTTACATCTTCAATATAAATGACGAACTTACTAGACACAATTTGGTGATCGACGCTCACGGCTACGAAGTTTATTGAATTTTTAGTCACATAGAGTCACATGTCCATAAGCCGGACTTATTATTACATTACTTATTATACTTATTACATTAGGTCAATCCTGTAAGCCTTTTAAATGGTCAGGTCAGCTCTTTCGGCTAAGCTGTGTCCGAGGCTTTCTAGCACAAGACAATCAGTTGAAAACCCTTATTATTCCCTAAGGTACATTGTGTCCGAAATATAACGGACTCTATAAATACGAAATCAATAATAAAGAAATTGGTTTGCGCATGAAAGGAATATAATTTATTTTCTCACGAAATTTAATCTACTTTATCCTCTCCAGCGAAATTATGGTATTTTCGTACTATTACATTAATTATATCTCGCTTTCTTATGTAATATTATTCTAATTTTGGACATTACGTAACGTTTCCGGTTAATAACTTTATTAATAAAATAATGAAAGTGATGCAACACTTTTTAGAAGCCCTCGTTTAATTGTCACCGTTGAGGTGCCCGCGCTGAGCTGCGGCTAATACGCGAAGGCGAATGTCGTTCATTACTCAAAGCAACACATTTGGGTCAGGAATGGCTTTTATACCAATTCATCCTCGTACACTTCTACGAACAGAAAAGCTAATTCAATTATTTCTTGTTACACATAGTATGTTTAGTGAACAGATTATTAAAAATAAGCTTCGGGTCTCTGCACAAATAACCTCGAGGCGGCAGAGGTTATAAAGACTTTACCGTCACATTTAATACACTAATAAATTCAGTCAACAAGTAAAATAATAAATGGGAAGTAAAACAAATAAATTAAAGTGATGAACTAACAATTCGTGTTCTTTTGGAGTTCGAATATTTAAGGTGCGAGCGTGCCCTGAAATGATCTAGAAGCAAACAATGATGACGACGTGCCTACCACATCCGACTTCTGTTTTTCAATGTATAAATCTTTGCCTAGTTTGTACTCTACCCTATACTATATTTACCGACTACCTTCATCAGGTGATCAACACATGTCTTCATTAGTACCATGGTCTACAGTAAGGCAGAGTCGCGATCGTTCGCTGAGACGCGCGTGGGCTGCTACACTTTGCATTTGACTCATGTGGATAAAAAATGGAATATGAACAGTAAATTATAAATAAATGGAGCATCTCCAAATGTATTAGTCATATGTGTTGGAATAAAACTTTGTTAAAATTGTATCTATAAAGATTCGCTGTCTCACTCGTTCACTATCTGTTTTACTGATGTTTCTTGGACATTATATACTGGCTTTTATACTAGTTTTTTTAGATATGTCATAAATCGTTTCTTGAATGACTTTAGTGAAATGATGTTTTAATTCATAATAATAATGGTCTCTTTTATAAGGAACTCATAAAACAAGGCGCTTAATTTAGTTGAAATCCACAGGTGAGTAGGTAGTGGTTAGGCGGACTATGGAATTCGGTTGATTCGAATTGCCTCACGGCCAACCCAACCCATCTAATTAATATCAATGGAGCCAGTCGCAAGAGGTCAATTAATCTAGAACTTAATCTAGTTTCTGCATATAATGCGAGTGAAGTCATTAGTTGAATAGGTAGGGCCCTGACCATTTCCGTTTCAGGGAAATATGACTGAGTTTTTTAAGGCGAATGTGTTTATAGAGTATTGAACTAAAATTGATCTATAGAAGTATATAAAAGACATTTAATTTACTGACTCATGAAAAATATATTTGATGTCATAAACGTAAACCCTTCACCCTTAGAAGAATTCACTGAGCTAATAAGCCGTCTTCGCTTATCATCATTAATGTTAATCTTTTTATTCGGGTGCTGCCGGAGGACCAGTGATGCAGCCTAGCTGCATCGTATACTGAGGCAGCACCGTTTCACTTCTATAAGGTCTCCATTTTATTTGAATGTTTGTATTGTGTTCTAATGTAAATTGCAATATGCAGTGAATAAACTATTTTTCTTTCTTTCCTTTTTTTCTTTTTTAAAAATACATTAAGAGTCGTCAATTTTAAAGCAAACACCCATTCCTTTAGAATTCTACAAAAAGAGCAACACTTTCTTTACCCTTGAGTACAGTTACAGAATAGTCAAATGTTCATGTGTTCATCTCCACAATTGCGGACTAAGACATTTTATAACCACCTCGAATTAGTCAGTGCTCGATGTGGTCACTACGAAGTTTGTATTGATGTGTTGTTGTTCCCGCAGGCACCGGCACGTTCGGGCGCGTGTGCCTGTGCCGGGACAAGGCGGCGGACGAGTTCCTGGCCATGAAGATCCTCTCGATGGCCGACGTCATCCGGCTCAAGCAGGTGGACCACGTCATGAACGAGAAGAACATCCTGGCCGAGATCAACCACCCCTTCATCGTCAACTTGTGAGTACTCATTTTGTTCACTTTTTATATCATTTCAATAAACACTAACCTACTTACTTTACGTTAAAGTAAATTTTAGAGTACTGATGTGTAATTCTATGGAACGACTAATATTTCTCCGAAATATAATTGATTCTTCTGACAAGATCCTAAATAAGTGCGTAATAATATGTTTGCATAATATACTATATTCTATTTGATACTCATTTATGGTGCTCGGCAGCGCCTAAGAATATTACTTATATAAGAATGCTACTTTTTGCATCGGCTTTTGGTGCAAGAATTAATGAATCATCTGGTATGCTTAGGAATCCGTTCGTGAGTTGTGTTTGTTTGCATAAATCTTTATTAAATCATGTTGATGTTATGACTTCCTCCTAATTTGTTGTTGAAATTGTTACACAGTGATTAATCAGTCGGCTTTTGTTTATCGTTCATTCATGATGAGCTTCGCAGACTCAAGTGTTTGGTTAGCTAATCGATTACTTTATTAGATTACCTCTTCATTCGCACCCCGTCGGTCCATACTATAGGCTCGTAGAAATTGTTTTTAGTTTTGTTTGATATTGCGTGTTATGTTTTCATTCAACATATATTATTTAATATGTAAATAAAAATTAATCTCTTAGTATGCCGTTCCATATCTACCGTAAATATTGACACACGATTCAATTCACGTTTTTTTCATTACTATATAACAAAGTTTTATTATTGTCCTTGACAAGAAAAACTAAAGATAGGTACACTACTACTGAATAAACGATCTACTTTACGTGCGGTTCGCAGCAAGATAAATAATCGCCATTGCCAAAGTCCATGGTGCCAACCACCAATCATAAATATGCACGCGGTGTGTTTATTTGCGAGCGCTGCGTTGATTCATGACGCGGCCGCCAAGTTCCCCTCTAAGCACATCGCGCTTATCATTTGGGTATTAAGGACCACGCTGGGGGATGAATGGATGTGTATCCTCTTAAGAGAATAAAAAGGAGAACTAAAGTGTTCATCATCATCTTACTGCATCCCCGTAGCATCTGCCCAACACAGGGAGAAGCTATAAACTCCCGTATAAGCGGACTGAAAGTGGTACACAATTGGCTTAATAAAGGTGCCATTCCGAATCGGGCAAGATGCAGCTGCAGTCCGCTTCGGAATGGCACCTTAAAGAGTGCATTACAAATAAAGTCGTCGCGATAGCGCTCGTGCACTCTTCAACTGCACTGCTAGGTTAAGTATCGAAATGCACCTGCTTCAGCTCTCTGACGTTACAGCCTTGATTATTCATGATAAGAACGTTTACAATGATTTACTTAAAAGACAAATTAACGCTCAAGGTAAGTGATTAGTGTGGTCGTGGACAGTTTATTCTTGATTGGCAGAGAAATATGTAAACTGGGCACGTAATAATTTCGTTAAGACTTCTTTTCTTAATGTGCTCTTTTCTGATTCAATTTGAGTAAAATAATGGAATACATAATAACAACAGGTGTGTCATGCTGTGTGGTCATGAACACACAATAGTGTTTGTGCTTTAACTTTATAATCTGGCTATACAATAGAATTATTATAACAAGATAATATAATGGGTACAGATTTCTAAATCATGCACTTTAAAATAAGTTACCCTGTCTTACAGTCAAAGGGAGTGAATCTCCACTATTGAGAACTAAGGGAGTCCGTGGGCACAGGCATTCTGCTGTTATTGGTGGTTTGACTATTCATAGAGTGAAGTAAATATTTCGAATGAAGGAAAGACCTTTGAGCTCATCTGACGTGGATGAATGTTGTATAATTATTTTCTTAGATAGCAGAATTTTTGAAAAAACAAAACTGTCGCTTGAATATTTTCGTTGTAAATATATTATCAAAATCACATTCCAAAACATATTTTTCAGTTGAAATCTTGAAAACAATGCAGATTTATTGTAAGTTAAGCCATTAAATCATGTAGCGTCAATATTTACTCTGTTCGCGCAATCACGTGTAGTTGTTTTGGGCTCTGCTGAATCAAAGTGGCCAGGACCAGCGCCCCTTGGCCTCTCGCTGGGAGCGAAGCGCACCCAATGGAGTGTCTTCTCGGTGAGGCGTTCCCTCGCACTTACATGAGCATGCATAGCAAGTAGTTACAACAGTTTGGCAGACTATACGATGCGATAATGACAGGGAAGAATTTTTATTCTATAGCGCCTGTCACACTTAGACATATTTATCGTTCGCCTTTAATAATAGAATTGCACGTTCACTCACTACGTAACGTACCCATTTATATTGTTTTTACTCCGCATTAACAACAATACTATTGCGCTACTATTATATTATATAATCTAATAACACGAAGTCTGTAATAGCAAAGTAAAAAATTGATTTATGATATCCATTGAATAATACAAAGAAGCACATGCTCCTGAAGGATATAAAACTAAAAAGACAAAAGTAACAAGATGCAACTTTACTAATTGCCTGCTATCAATATCAAATCAACTTAGTCATCAATGGTTGTGGGGCTCTGCTTAACTGCCAGAAAGCCGTCAGCCATTCTCAAAGCAAAGAGTCGCAGACAGGTGATTGGCATTCGAGAAAGATCGCTTTGTCTTCTTATGATGTATGAGTTGCTATTTGAGACGGGTAATTATTCAATAATATGGAAATAAGTAATTGTTACTGTCATTATTTAAAACAACGCTACAATTATATTATAAATGATTATAATATTAATGACATTGTAATTAAATAGTGTGAAGATAGCATTTATTGACGAAGGTTATCAATTAGGATAGATTATATTGTGGCACCTTTAGGATAATCATCGTGAGCATTTCATACTGTGATTTTAGTCTGTAAATAATAAAAAAATAAGAATATGTTTTCGTAATAAATGTTCAATGCTCCTTTACACACATGCATTGCCATGATTAATCGGTTAGCTAACTACCATACAAATTACATGCATTCATCTTTTCTTATATTGTGTCAACGATCACGACATACTTCGCAAAAGTAAAACGATAATGTTCATTGGCGAAATTCAATTGAAATAATTCTCGCCTTCATTTTTCTGGTGGCTACCTAATTCGTGAAGAGTCCAACGCCTCCATGGTTAATCAAAGCTTGTATCACTACTAATAAATGACATTAGCACTGCTCTCGGAGCTTTGGCTAAGAGTGGCAGTGAGGTGACGCTTTCCGTTGGTCGCAGGCGCTGGTGGACGCACGACGACGCCTGCATCTACATGCTGTTCGACTACGTGGCGGGAGGGGAGCTCTTCTCCTACCTGCGCCACGCCGGCCGCTTCAGCAACCCCACCGGTGAGTCGCCCTCTCTGTTCTAACTACTATTCCTACTGTTATATTGTATATACACTATGTTACCTTGTATTTTGCTTCAAGGCATAAAATATTATGCAAGTCGTCGGGAATAATTCACTTGAGGAAAGTGTCACGAGTGATTTTCTGCTTTCTCTCGTCGGCGTTAAGTGCTATTTGTGCGCGTGATGTCAGGGTGTAAGCGTCTGGACGGACGAGTAACGCGCTGGACTTTCGCCAGAGTGCGCTGCGCTGTAGTCGGCATGCCAGAGCTCGCCATCGCTTCTTACAGGAGATAAGTGAGAACACTTCCAACATATCTCTAAATAACAGACGACTATAAAATTAACAAAATTATATTGTCTTTAATATCACAGAAAACATTATTTGTATTAAAAAAATTACTGTGGAATATGTTAAAAGTTTGAATTGCAGTAAAATTCAGTAATTCTCTCTACTCTCTGCCAATAGTATAAATGAACTTTGAAAAACGAACGAGTCTCGATTGATACACAGGATCAAAATTGTATGATTTTTATTAAAATTGTACAAAACATCATTTAATTATAATTATTAGTATTGCAAGTGGCCTTTAGAAAGCAGTACTATAAGAACCTGACAGCCACAAACTGTCTTATTAAGGGAATCTCTGAATGGGCTGGCGCCTGGCATCGGCGAGTGCCGTGGGCGTGTGGCGGCATCTGCACGCCAGCCACGGCGAACAGGCTGCCCCTTGGAGCTGCCTCTACATTATTCTTACACTATTCTTAAACTTCGTAGAGCGATGGACGGACGATCTCCGTGGCGTTATTGGTTAACCACCTGAACGCTAATCGTGAGGTCTCGGTTTCGATTCCCGGTGGTGACTGAGTTAAGAACTACGCTTTTCCTCTACTGTTCAGTCTGGACGTTGATTATATATTTGTATTTATCTTTGTATAATAAGTATATATTGTTCAATATGCGTTGACTTAAGTGAACTTACCAAAAATATTATACAAATATTATATTGTTTGATCTGAGGACGGGATCTGTTTAAGTAACGATTAAGTAACGAACGGAAGATTCAGGAGAAAAAGTGACTAATAAAGGAATATCGGTGAGAGCACATTTCAGAAAACGCTTTAAAATTCCATTAAGCAGCAAAATTTTGAAATTAATTAGATAAGAACGCATTCCTCACAACGCATCACATACAAATTTCACTATTGCATAGAAGATGTAATTAATGCAATTGTTATTACAGTACCATATATAATAATATATGGCAGAGCATAACGTCGTAGTGATTACGATAGTTTGTGCCAAGATTATAGTAGCGTGCTTAGTCCAATATCCACTTCCAAAGGCGCTCGGCCACTCGGCCCATAGCTAAAGCAGCGCTCGTAAACGCCCACCATCCGCATTCGCCTTCAAAGCAGCCCAGATAGGGGTAGAGAGAGATCAAGGATCTTGGCTAAACAATTAGCTGCATTCAGAACCTTTACCCTCTGCATTCTCACTTGATTGTTATACGTGCTTCTAACGGGTGACATTTATCTCGAGTACGTCGTGACTTTTCTTGATGGACTAGGGTACTATCAGTGCCTTTACAGTAACCACGGTGATCATTTTGCTCTGAATAACCCGAAAGGGTTTGCGATCGTGAAACATATGTTGTTGATGAACACAACTATACTAAAAATATTGTCTATTTTTACATTTGATTCAACTCTTACGAAAGCAGAGTGAGGACGAAGATCAACGAAATGACTTTATAATGAGAACGGGCGAACAGCCGAAGGACGTGTTTACGGTTATATCAGTTCAGAGACAGCCGTTAAGGACACGCGAGTGCCTATTAACGAAAATAGACTGCTAGTCAGTGGCGGCCAAAGAGCTATATTTAGAGATTGAAATCAAATTTCACGGTTGCCAATCGGGTGGATTGATGGTGGCTTCCAGCGAGTGGCGTTGAGTGCGCCAGTGCAGCGGCCGGCAGACGCCGCGACGCCCCGACGCTACTCCGACCGCATCGTAACACTTATCGCACATTATTTCCGACTCTCAATTACAGTTGAGATGCGTCTTAACACAATTTAGATGACGAAACACGGTTCACGTGCATGCTTTAACATGACAAATAAATCCAAAGAGTTTGGCGTTTATTCCTCCTCTTTATTTAAGGATGTCGTACGGCTGGGACTACTCTTTCTTTTTTCTTACATAGTTTGGATGCTTAAGTGCACTGCGTAGCGTCACGTGTAAAGTGCAGCAGCAAAAGTTATGCATTTGATTACCTTTGTTCAAATACAACTGGGGCTGTAAAATGGATCTATTATTTATATATCTAAAAGTATGAACACTAATGATATCAATACAATATAATCGAAAATTTCATCATAGCTCTTAGAATATAATGAAATCTTATGAAATTTAATAAACTCCCACTCTTATAATGAGATAGAAGATATATTGGGAAAACCCACTATAATGGTTATTTTTGATATTAATTATTTAGGACATACGTTGACGCATTTCTCTAGTCCAATAAGCGTATCTGGGTTAATGACTGACTTCTGAGAACATATTTTTTCATAGTGCCAGTGTATTTAAGCTGCAGCCCAGGTGGCTATCGCGGAAAACGATGTATTCACCCGCCGATAGGCATCAAGCTGGAGCACTAATTCGCACCTCCTAATTTATAACAGTGCCGTTTTTTAGGCAGCTATATATGTGCAATACGAAATGTTGAATTACCGTAAAATGGGCGCGTACTAAGCGCGTGGGGCAACCGAAAGACAGAAGTCTATCATATTTAGAGCAAAAGCGTCATGGCGATGGAGGCAATTCAATCGGTGAGGCAACACGGAATCAATTCCAGAAAAATGTAATTCTCTCGTCGTCCTGTGAGCTAGCCCACCGCCCCGGGCTATTGGTAACAATGAAAGTTGCCAAAGGGTCACTGGTATCGCTTAATAAGAAGTACAACAAAGCTCACACTCTTCGGAACACACGGTTTGTAACACTATTAAAAGATTGGTCACATAGTAGGTTCTCATTTTGTTAAAGTTTTTGTATAAAATGTGCTATATAGATAAGCTATTATGAGATACACTTGTCCTAACTTTGAAAAGACAATGTTCTTATATGGGCTGTTCCGCGCGGCGCCCACGGCCGCTGACTCAGCCGCGGCTCACTCCGCGCCTCTGGCGGCAGCCCATATATGCCCATCTGCTCGCAGCCACGGCCATCTCACCCACTCTGCCTGACAATGCGCCGTTAGGCCGAACCCAACTGTTCTTCTCCGTTTGTAGGAGGTCAGCGCCTTGAGCTGAGGCCCCTCACAGCACTTGGATTATATTCTCATAAAGAATCATATCAAAATCATGGTATAAAGTGTTATGATGTTTCTCTTTACATTTTAGATTAACTTTCAAAGCTAGTTACGAGTATAAAGATCCGTTCGTATGTATCATTCTAGAAATCACTTTCACTCTCGAGATTGATATCGCCATGAGACGACATCTATTTTCGAAATCAATAATGTTTCCATTACTTTAATTGGACAAGTCCCGTGTGAACAAGCTCTTGTTATTAGTATGATTTAGTTGAATATTTATTTGTACTCTTAATTAATCCCATCATAATGATATATAATGGGTGTTATAATTGACATAGTAAATCTGCATTAAGTCCTCACTAAAAAGTCAGCGAATGTACATAGTGTGCGTTTGACTCAATCCGAGCAAGATGACCGTGCACTGCTCTTTGCGGCAGCCAAAGTGAGCACGATGCGCTCGTACGGGAGAAAGCAAGTGATGTGTGGGCCGCATCATGGGTGAATGTGTTTAGGACATATTTTAAAGCTGCAACAAGCTCTTACACGTTCGCCTTCATTAAACTAATGTTTTATGCAACACTCATTTACATACTTACCTATTTGGGAGCAGGCTATTAGATTTTTGAAATTTCTACTTACCTTTTTTGGAGCAAGCAAAAAAGATTTTCTCTTCTATATCTAATGATATGCAAAAAAATTTTTAGGCTTTTATACTCATGGAAGAAAATATAACACACATACAAATTAACGTCATTGCCTTAATCATTTTCGGGGTGGATAGAACCTCTGACTTGTCACCAATAAACATCAAAGGCCTTACGACATGGCGATATGAAGGACAGCTATTAGAACGTTATTTACGTTCCAGCACGGGATCTTAACTGATTCCTCAAAATGGATAGCCAACATTTGTGAAGCCCTTTTTAGACTCAATGTTGTTATTTTATCATGATGAGAAAGATACGTGACATTGTAACTGCTAATAATAACAACAGGGTCTAAAAAGTAAAGACTTTGAAGCTGCATATAATGCTATTCATACTATTGCCTACAGAGGGGACTGACTTCGTTGCCTCGCGGTGATAGAAATGTGTCGAATCAACGCGGCCACAGACGCTTTTACGGATACTTGTCTGCCTAGTATCTGATTTAACGCATCTTTCAAAGCTTATTGCATTTATTTATTTATTTCAATATTTATTAAGCTCAATAAGACATATGACAGTCAGATAGACGCCATATTGAAAAAGGGTTAGAAGTACCTATAACCGCCGAGTGTTTATGAGGAGGTGAATGAGTTTCAATGAAGCGAAATTGGTTTGTCAGAATCGTAACAAATGGAGATCCGTGATCTCTGCCTACCCCTACGAGAGTGATGCGTGATATGTATGTATGTATTAAGCTCAACAGATTCAAGTAAACGTAAGAATATAATGTTCCATTAGTATTATTCAGTGTGTGGATATCTAGAGATACTTTTTTTAATAACTTTTTAATTGTTCATATTCATATGGTATTTAAGTGACTTGTAGAATAAACATGAATTCGTCTTGGTTGAATCACGTGCCTGTAATGTATGTATGTGCGCAGCCTCTGTCTCTAGAATGAAAAGGTGTAAAAAGCGAAAGCAGTTTAGTTCAGTTCGCATGGACAAGTTTTACGATGGCTGGAGTTTAGAATGTTCTGATTTATTGCCATCAGATTGCTTAATTTACTAGTCCATTTGTTTTAATATTGCCGGTGTGTTGTCAAGGTTAATCGAGATAGAGAATGGCGTTTAGAAATACACATAGCGCGTGTTTTGTTCTCAGCCGTCTCATTTGTTTCCTCCAGGCAATGCGGGAAAAAATAAACTCCACATAATATTGAGGAGTAAAATCATAAAAACCTTAACGCAGTAGCGTTATAAAGAAAACAATACAGATTATCATGATCTACCAAAAAACATAGTTTAGTCAAAAGTGGCAGAATTCAAAAAGTTTCATATAGTTATCTATTTCATTCTCTTGACCTATGTTATACCTCGTTCATGTTCTCGAATAATAAGTATGTTGTTTGCAGGCAACTTCTACGCGGCGGAGATAGTGTCTGCGCTGGAGTACCTGCACACGCGCAGCATCGTGTACCGCGACCTGAAGCCCGAGAACCTGCTGCTGGCGCGCGACGGCCACCTCAAGATCACCGACTTCGGCTTCGCCAAGAAGCTCACGGACAGGACGTGGACGCTGTGCGGCACCCCCGAGTACCTGGCGCCAGAGATCATCCAGAGCAAGGGGCACAACAAGGCCGTCGACTGGTGGGCGCTAGGTAACGCACACACGCACACCAAACAGTACTCCATCCTATAACAGTTCGTTAAGACATTGTCAATATTCAGCCATAGTTACTACCTGTAGATCGGGGTGATAACGTGCGTTTGAATTTCACAAGTCATATCAGTCGGCTTTGATCTTGATTGGACCGACCTTGAAACCCTTTTGAGACAATGTACGCAATATCATATTAAGTCATACGCTTTATTTACATGGAGTACTTCATTATAAGGGCAAAGAGAGCATTCATCTGGGTGCTATTCAATGATAATAGTATTTATTTATATACACTATTAGGCTGACAACTTATTTTGGATGGAACCTAACACTAGTTCTTAATCACTAGATATGATGCAACTCATTAAGTATTCGCAATAGAATTGTATCTTGCCTTTTCTGATTGTTGTCAGAGAGATCGAGGGCCACGGAAAAGTCACGTTTTAATTGATAGACGTGGTAGGTAGGCTTCCTCACTACCACCGCATATTACGTGTATCATCCCATTACAAGAAGCATGTCTCTGAAGTGTTGTCAAGGGTCTTAAAACAAAGATACTCGTAATATCTGTCTACCTCTCTTTGCGAAAACGAATTTATAAGTATATAATATGTATGTACATGTAGCAATTTTGAAAGAATTGCACTGTTGATGCAATTCTATTGTTGTGGGTATCGCTGATGTTTATCAGTCGACCATCTCAGAACGCTGTTATTTGATTGAAACACGCTTTTCTATTTGAACTATTGCGTATTATACAACTCGCATTACTAATAGTAAATGACCCACGCGTGAGCATCGTGGTTACATAAAGGCATTGCAAAGTGAAATAATAGTCTATAGAGTATAACTAGCCGACATCTACCTGGCGTAATTGTGACTACGCATATTGAGTTGTGCCTTTTGAAATTCCAGGTGTATTAATATACGAGATGCTGGTGGGCTACCCTCCTTTCTACGATGACAACCCGTTCGGCATATACGAGAAGATCTTGAACGGGAGGATCGAGTGGCCTCGCCACATAGACCCCGTGGCCAAAGACATCATCAAGAAACTGCTCGTGCAAGACCGCACCAAGAGGCTCGGCAACATGAAGGTAAGCCCTCACTTGCCAGGCAATGAGTAAAGCCTTGCACACTTCTGTACTTCTATTAATTAGGTGAACTTTTGAGGTAATTTCCTTCGATTTCCCGTGGCTTTTGCTTCGAACATTATTCATAATCTGAAAATTTTATCGTACGTTCAAAGAGGTGGCGTGGAATCATCACCTATTTTGAGCTCATATAGAGAGCTCTGTAATATGATAAATACTAATATGTAAGTATGCTCTGCTAACATGGTATAATTAATTCATAAAGTTTGTAAACTTATACAAAAATGAAATGAAATGTATTATCATTTACCATAACACTAACGTGTTTTAGTTGATTTTGGTAAATAATTTAATTATTTTTGTAATTTTCCATAAGATTCATATTAAAAAGAAGTGGCGTGTCGGCGCCTCCGGCCGTCGCCGAGCCAGAACCGGATCTCACTCGAATTCAGTTGATTAATGCAAAACAAAACATTCTGACTAATTAAAGCGTCAAAGAGAAATGTTTGTGAACAACTTCTCTATTCACTTCGTTGAATTTATTGATTCGAAAATGCTCAAACGGTGGCCTCGTATGTGCCTTTTGCGACATTCAGTGCAAGCACTTATAAAAAATTATGATTATACAATTAAAAGTCATAGAGTGCACCAAAGTTTACTATATAATCCGAGGAGACTTCTGTTTATAAATGTTTTAAATGAGATCAGTAAGTGATTGATATTATGAATATAAATTGTTTATTACAAAATGTAGTTCATCGGCCGTGGTTAAAAAATCAATAATTAAAACATATAAGTCTATCACTAATCTGAGAACTCTAGCAGAGTGAAAGTTTGTATGAATTTCCATAAACAGTATTGTGATAGTGCTTCCTTATCATACAACTCGTTTCTTGTCTTAAGGAGATAATAGGCGAGAAAGTAGCTTATCAATATAAAAAGAAAATAGCCTTGCGTTTACAATGCACTAAATTCTGAGCCCCCTGATTAAAAGTAATATAGTTAATTGACTTGTAATAACTCCTTAAAGATCCATGTTATCCTCTAGATGAGTTATTAAGAAACTTGTTATTACTGGAAATGAACCCCCGATAACAAGCCGGAAGTAATAAATCATACTTTACACCAGTAAATATCAATGTTTGTACATTAGCGATGGATCACATTTCTGATTGATGTTGAGTCCACGAAACGGGTCATCGATACCGAACGGAGCTTCAGAGCTGTCTCAGCACAATGCATGTCCTGCAATCTATTGAAAGAGTGTTATTTGTGTAGCGGGAAAGGTTAATTACCGAGTGAGTAGAAGTACGCACCCACGCTAATAATGTCTAGGCATTTGCGGACGTTAATGATTGACATAATAGGCCAATTATATCTGGAATACTTATTTATTCATATCATTTCTTTAAGGAAACATCTTCCCTACTAGCTAGTTTAATTCATTTATTCTCATGCTATTTGTTTGCCCTGTGGCTTTTTAACAAAAAAATGCGTTAATAGTATTGACTTTTTAAATTAAAGGAAACATTACTTTCCTGATTATTTTATTATACTTTGTACTTTTATCAATTAGTGAGCGCGTATCAAGAGTGATGAAATTGTTTCATTTATTGAAAAAGAGTAATTTAAAAGAGGGGCACTGCATCGACCTGCTATTAATGGCAATGAAGTGGTGCGAACCGAATGGCAGAATGTGCTCGTTGTCACCGCAATGATGAAAGGCGAAATGCGCCGGAGAGCGAAAGCTTCACCTTGCGCCGCCCTCGGCAAGGTCACACATTCAACTCTTCAGCATGTCTACTGTATTTATTTCGGCGAGATATTCCGCCTTGCAGTGTTGGATGCGGTGCGCTATTAGTATGAGAAATGTGTTTGTGTTATGCTGCTACATAAATCGTTTGAGGAATTTTCGATTCGATAAAGAGCTTTGTTGCCGAGATAAAAGTGTTAATGTCAATCAGAACTGAG
Source organism: Leucoptera coffeella (assembly GCA_030578115.1). Lineage (NCBI taxonomy): Eukaryota > Metazoa > Arthropoda > Insecta > Lepidoptera > Lyonetiidae > Leucoptera > Leucoptera coffeella. Next base: position 44,590 of record JAMBLF010001148.1, on the reverse strand, counting down.
GGTGCGTTCACCTCTGATGTGGTGAAATATTTCGAGTGGCGGATTATTCCGTCCACTTGCTCCAGTTGACTGACAGCAGACTTAAACAAGTTTCATCAAAGTTCCAAATCCAATTATACCAACTAGAGTTCTTCCAAGCTTTTCATTTAGCTTTTTATTCATCATTCGGTAACTTTATCAACGAGAATGTTCATGTCATCAATTATGAGTGCTTAGACATTATTCAGCAGCAGAGCATACTCGCACCAAGGTAAAACTATTATAAAAGAACTTTCCATGATTATTTGCGTACCCATATCAACTCTTTGTGACTAGAATTGATAGAGACCACTCAAAGTTCTTGTCGGGTGAATCAAAATGACTGTGTATAGAGTAAGGACAGAATTATTATGAATTTATAAACGTGATGCCTGTTTATGTGCTCTATTCAAAACTTATAAATCAAGATTTTATTGACTTCCAGCCATGATGAAAACTCAATCGATAAGACCGTTGAATTGTAAGATATAAAGTGATGTGCTAAAATATACAGGTAGGCTTAAAAAAGTGTGAGAAGCCATCTAAACGAAAGCAGTTTATCTTAATGCCCCATTCATGCAAATAGAGCGATGTTAATATAAATGACACGCGAAGTTGATCTTAGGCAACTTAGGTGAACGTGTACCATTGATACTCATACATTTCCAAAAATAAAGCATATTGAGTGCGCCGGTAGGGGTACAAACGAGGCGCTAACTGATGGCTCGGGGCTCATCCCCATCAGGAACCTATGCCATAGAAATAAGCAGCATTAACAAAACTACAACCACTGCTAACATCATCAGTGCAAATTCATGCTATTCCTTTGTTGAAATATTTTTAGTAAATATGATCAAGACGATAATAATACTATAAGATTGGACCTGATACAAAAGTCACGTATCAATGTTGACTAGCGATGACCCAAGGCCATATTTCAAACTTTCCACTCCATCTTGTTTCCTCTCCGATTGTTATGAGCGAAAGACATGCATAGCTAATGAAGCAATAAATTAAAACAAAGTTATAAAAATATACTATAAAGACGGAGTGCTTTGAATAATGCTTCTGTTGCTATTAGCCCAGCTGACTTTCCAAACAGACTCTGACTGCTCTTTTGCTAAGACTTTGTCTTTCTGTCTGCCTTTTCGCACCTTACGAACGACACTTGTCTTGATGTATGGTAGAGAAACTTTTGCCCGTCTCACCGACACATTGAACAAGCTCCGCGCAACATGTCTAAATAAAAGTGCAAGCTTGTATCTACCGATTACTATATAAATATGACAAATATTTATAAATTAACAAAGATTACTCATAATTATACCTTATGAGTTTTTAGTTTTCGGGTAGCCTGGTTATTGTGGATCAAACGAATCAAGGCGATAGATGGGGTTTATTCCGAAACAAAAATTCTACAGCATGTACTCGTATGATACATCTGTACTGGTAATTGAAAATAATGTCGCATTAATATCAATTCTAATGAGGTATAATTCGTCATTTGTTACAAAAAACTCACTAAGCCTTTATAATGAGTTAGACAGGTATCCATAATTTAAATAATCCTATATAGGCCCAAGGCGTCACTTCACTAAGTCACTTTCAAATTGCTGTACGCACGCACCTACATATCCTCTATTTCAATTCCTTTTCACATAATTGCCGAAAGCTTTAGTTTGCGGTCTTATTATGTAATAGATATTAAGATGCAATAGTAGTTTCCGTTAATTGAAGACGACGGAACCTCGTAAGTTTAAAACCGAATATAACTAAATGAGAGCAAGAAATCCCTTTCGGCTACTGAAGTAGGCCTTTATTGGAAATAGAAATGTACAATAACAATAATGATAAAGGCAACTTTAGGAATTCTATTAGTTGATTCGTTCAACCTCTAATCCATTTATCCAATAGAATGAGTACTGTGCATTATGGCTCTATGTTGAATAAACGCACCATAACCCAGAACGAATAAAAACACTCGCAAAACAAGCTTTAATTGACTTCACTATTGAATCGCAATTAGTAGCTGCGATGGTGTTTAAAATAGCGATTTCACCACTAATTTGTGCATGCCTACGTGGTGGCTTTTTGCTTTGAACCGGTGGCGGCGGATGGAAAGCATCCGCCGTGGCCACAGCGGCTCCTCGCACCCGCCGTGTTCGTGGCCATGCGTGGCTCCACTGTTGGCCCCCTCCCTCTTCATATGATCTATCCTAGCGATAGTCCTAGGACAGCGTGCGATAGTCGCACCAGGGAAAGCAACATTCAATTTAGATATGTGATCTCTTTGATTTTATTTGACTTATGTACGTACCTATATTTTTTCTTAAACACTTATTTTTACTCAGTTTTTATTATTACTCAGGTAATTTCTTTGATTTTATAAGACATAGTTATGCACGTATAAAGTAAGTACTTGTATTTTCGGAGAACTCCTAAAATCGTAAAAGTTTAACAAGCTATATTCGTACCTTGTTTATAAGCGAGTTTCGTCGTTTGTTGTTTAGAGGTCTTCTCGTAAAACAGAAGATCTCTTTTATTACTTCCTACTGAACATGAAATGACAGGCCAAAGCCGATTTCCATTGAACAGTTTTTATTTTTATCTGGTTTGCAATTATTTTTACTCTATAATATAAAACAGTTTTAGTTTATTGCTGGAGCCGAGAAAAGCCTCCAGACTTATTGAAAGCCTCGTCCCAAGAGGCGCTGGCGGAAAGGGAGAGCTTAGGTGGGCGCCTAATACCTATTCCACATTGACCTCGGTTGTTCCTAAGATTGGATGGGACAAAAACATAATACTAAACGATGATTGCTTCGTTTACTTCGTTGGAGGTGTGAGCCATGAGTGTTTGAAATATTAATTGTAGTTATACTACCAAATATGATAAAAAGATCAAAAATATTTACATCAATATTCGAGTGTAATTATATTATAATTTAATGGATCACTAATGGGAAAAAATCAAATCTTTTTTCAGTGTGGAACAGAGGACGTGAAGAGGCACAGGTGGTTCAAGAGCGTGGACTGGGCCGACGTCTTCATGAAGAAACTCACGGTAAATTGTACTATTTTTTTATAATGAATCTTTACGCAAAAATATCATGCGGCGCCCCATCGTACTCCGTTGGAATATGGTGAAAGCGCTGCTCCAGGGGAATGAACAGTCAGTCGGGGAACTATTGGATTCAGAATAGGGAGCCTTTGCTTATATATAGAGTTTATATAAGAGAATCCAATTGTTGTTGAGTGCGAGTGTAGTGAGTGAGATGTTTGTCTGTTGCAGCCGCCCATCGTGCCCTCGGTGGCGTTCGACGGCGACACGTCCAACTTCGACGAGTACCCCGAGACGGACTGGAAGGCGGCGCGCTCCCTCGACCCCGACGAGCTCAAGCTCTTCGCCAACTTCTGAACCAGCTCTTCAGCTCCACTTAAACATAAGATGCTCTTTGTATGTGATGTCACTCGATAGACGTAAGATGTGTAAATAGGCGCGATACAGTTTGGTCTCAAACATTTCAATGTATGTATATTTAAATATAAGCTTATTTTTCTGAATGTATAAGGAATTTATTAAAAAAGATATATTTCCTTGATGATATGTCGGGCTCATCAAAGTTTATTAATTTCTTCCTGGATGTATAATGTAGAAATCTAATTTACGTGAATTATCTGTAAATATATTTTAAATAAGTCAAAGACAATCAAACCAGACTTAATAACTTAAAGAATCATAATCCAATAAATCTTTTGAAGTCCATACAATGATTTCTTTCCTATTTGTGAATGTTGTTGATATGTTTAAGACTACGAATTGGGTCACGGGTGAAGGCGCTGCCAACTAATGCCATTAATTCTCTAATAATCCATTGTGACGGAAGCGAAAGGCGCGTCTGAGGCCGAAGAGCAAACTCAACGCGGATTATTGTTATTGCAACGAAAAGTCTACATAATGCCCGAAACTAAATATCGCATTAGAGTATTGATTGTATTAGAAACAGGTATCAATTTGGGATTGCTTTTGCCATTATTTCTAAAATCATCATATGGGTGGAATAATAATGCTTATGATGATCGAGTGTTTACAAAGTTATCAGATAACTCTTTAAAATTTTGTGTTTATTATATTTTTTTATGAAATATGCATACTCAAGGCCATAATCACCGTCTCATTATCCGGGATTTGATTAAAAATGTTAAAGCATACAATGTTGTGAAAACAAACGTTTTTTGTAACAGAGTGGAAACCACAGGAAAATTTCCTCGGATTACCTTTTAAATAATTATGTAAATCACAATGTAAACACCCTGTTAATGATGTACCTTTGAAAGGAGACGTTGATGGATCCTTCTGTAGGTCGACATATCGCCACTTTCACCTGCACAGCTTGTTTATCTTTTACGATTTTGAGTAATTTGTAAATATAATTAAGAATCATAGTCTTAGTCGGTTTGTATTTATTAATGGTTAATGTGTTTTAATGACGGCATAATTCCATCGCTTTGCAGAGTGTAGTTTCTAGTTAGTCATAAGATTAAGGTGTCATAAATTATACATTTTATGGGTACTAAGTTGTTTGTGATGCACTTTAGATAGTAGTCTCTATCATTTCGAATAGAATGTTAATTTTGTGAATATTTTATATTTATATGGAAATCACGATTGTTTGCTGAGCTATGCGGGAGTTTCACGCACACGTGTACAATAGCCTGTTCTAGATATTTCGAAACTTATTGTTTGTATGTATTTAATAAATAATAATTCTGTTGGTATTATTGGCTTTGGTTTCCGTATGTATGTTCAAGTGGATTATAAGAAGTGTCATTTGTGACACATGTCTCAAACCTATCGTGCAAGGCCTACAAGGCATTTTTGCTTGCATCTACACTGCGTCATTTCTTTGAAGTGTATTTAAGAATTTACACGATATAGTAGGAAAATACACTATTTGCAAACCAACAAAGTATCTTATTTTATAAAGCTATAGACTTGAAAGCAGATCAATTAAAACTGATCTCTTCAGGTCATTGGAAAACTGTGAGATGGTAATCTTGTCATTTAAATATAAGTTTGATAGAAAGATATATTTAAACAGGGTTGATGTTAATAAATGTGATGCAAATCAAGAATTATACGATGTTTAAGACTTACCTGCGTTTAATTTATTTCCTACTCTCATCGTCATCGGGTTAGAGTTTAAGGTCCGCTCCCACGTGAGCAGTTGCCTCATGGCTATTCATAAGTACTCATTTGTACTCGGTGTGAACATCACAAATATCCGTGAGTACAATGTCTCAAAAATAGTATTTCTCATCTTTAGTAAAGTTTTATTCGTCGTCCGACGTCGTTGTTTAATTTTGTGTGAGTTAATTAATATTAGTGAATAAAAACAGTGCAAAAGAAAAAGGAAGACTCGAGCTTCACTCCCATGTTATGGTTTAAACTACTTTATCTACTAGCAATGTAGTAGAGGGCCATTCCACACATTATTCAGTGGCTGTATAAGTTTGTGAAAGATTGAGATACTAGAACATCGGTATCGTAATCATTTGGGGCAAGTTTCTGAATTCATCAATAGTCATACATTCACGTCCTTGAATTTAAGGCGCACGGAATATATACATACACATCACGTCGGATTCCCTGGAGAGGGGTAGGCAGATATCACGGATCCCATTTGTCCCGCTTCTGACAAACCACTTTCGCTTCACTTTCTCGAAAATTTTAGCATTATACCCCGATAGCCCCGAAAGGGTTATGTAGTGATGCATTTGTAATGTTAATACAAAAAGAGTGATCTTAATGGACTTAACTCGTTATCGTGATATTTCAGTATCACTGATAATGGCCAATTTGCAGGTGATAAAATTGACAGTTCCGAAGCAACTCGTAGCCGCAGTGGTGTTTTAGGAGATTAAGCTCCCAGTGAACACTGCACGAAAATGAACATCAGACCTCTATCCAAGGAGCTGGCCCTCAAGGCCAAAACAGAGCTCAACGAAAGTAGCGACACACTGGCCAGTGACTTGCAGCACCTCAAGGACTGGCTGAAGAAGCAGCCTCACCTCAAGTGCAGAACCGGTAAGCATCCCTGTGTTATGCCGCCCTTTGGCCTCCGGTGAGAGACCATCACGGGCTGCTCCACATTGTCATCTTCTGTTGCTAAGAAAAGGGCCATTCTTTGCCAACTATACAGATTAGCTAATCCAGCATACCCATCCTAAATATTTCTTTTATTAAGTCAACAAATAAAATTTTATAGTAATATACAATAATAGTTGTATGCTTAGCGTTCACCTTTTTATTGAGACGAAACGCAGAAAGCAACTAATAGAAAAAGTCTTGTTGAAAATAAGCTGATCGTGAGTTGGTGAACTGTTTGAAGTATACATGGCGATTCTGATTTCGGGCAGAAAAGTTTAGCAAAGCATTGATTAAAACTAATGGCTATAACGACCCTGATACTAATGCGGAAAGCTGAACCTGATAATATTTTATCACATCTAAAGAAATAAAAGTTTGTGTACATACATGAGTGCGTAATTGGGCTACTGCAATGTTGGACATCTACTCTACTGTGAATGCTGAAGAATAGCTGTTTGCAGATGACCAGTGGCTGGTGGCCTTCCTGCGGGGCTGCAAGTTCAGCCTGGAGAGGACCAAGGAGAAGCTGGACCTCTTCTACTCCCTGCGGGGGACCGCCCCAGAGTTCTTCTCTCTCAAATATCCCGACCCCAAGTTCCTCGAAGTGCTGCAGTCTGGGTAAATGCTGCCACGCTCTGTTCCACTATAAATCCTACTTTCATATTCATTGAACGTGTTTGCTATGCAACTCTTCTCGTGATTTTGGCAGAATAAGTTATATCACAATGGTCAACATTAGCTAATTCATCAGGGTCCTGGGGGAATGCATTGATATAGAAAAGTAGTAATAGGTAGCAAGACGCTCTTTGACCATTTGCCCTGTAGCCCCTTAGTCACCTCCTACTACATGGTGATAGCGGGATAACCGGTAGCTAATTAGCATCCTATTTACCTGCATCGTAGTCTTGCACGGGAACCGCAAGATAACCTCTTATGAACATCCCAAGGATTTAAAAACATGTACATTCCGTAGGTATGTCAGCTTGCTCTTGATAAGCGTGGTGATGGTTATGTACTTAGTGGGGTAGTACATACCGTTATTATTGGCGTAATGGTAAAGGAATATAGTTTTAATTTTTATTGATCGGTATTCCGAGTAATATAAAGATATGTATTAATAAAGATAAAATATACTACGTTATCTTCCAATGTTCCAAAAATACTATACTTTTATCACTATATCTATAGATATGTACTATCACGCTCGTCTCCCTGCACAGAGGTTTTCCCCATATTGACAATAGTACGTAAGGAGGAGCAAAAGCTCAGTGGTGAAGGGGCTGCTCTATGTCGCAAGCGATGCAATTGTTTCGTCTAATTGCAGCGCCATCGTGTACCTGCCTGGGCTGGCGGCGGCGGATGCGCCGAGGGTGACGATCGTGCGGCCTGGCGCGCTGCCCGCCGACGCCTACCACATCAGCCAGGTCATGTCCGTCTCCCTGGCGCTGCAGAAGGTGAAGCACTTTCAGCGTCTCTCATGTACAAAGTCCTCCTTGACAATATCTTCTTGATTGCTGGCCCATCCCTTCATTTAGTCGTCTCTGAATGCGTTATGAATAAAAGCACTTAGCATCCTATTTGCGTGCCACATATTAGAGAGCAAATTTGCTTCAAACGTAATTCTAATTCCCATAGCAGCCGAGTTCATAGAAGCTTGGTTCATAGAAGCTTGGTACATAGAGTCACGGCACTCTTACATAATATCTGCGCACGGTGCCATGGCCTACCTGTCCCATTTCTGTCTGATTTCACTCCCTGCTAAAAGAAGACGCCCATGGTGAATTACCAAACGTTACAGGCACACGCTTCACTTTTTTGGTAGGGTAGTCAGAGGCTTGAGTGACCATCTCTGAAATTTCAAAGCCATAGTAAGTACGAGGCACTCAAAGCCCCCAATGTACTACATAGACAGCACACAACGTTATAGGTAGTAAACCTTATCTCTGTATACAGGCACTAGCTATTGGCTATTCCGAGGGATAAGCAAGTTTCTTACGGTTGTCTTCCCTCACTGTTAGCTACTGTATAAAGGAACGCATGCTCATATTCCAGATAATGTTTGTGGACGATGACAATGCGGTGGTGGCGGGGCTGACCACTATCTTGGACCTCGAAGGCGTGACGTTCGGCCACTTCGTGCAAATGACGCCGCTGGTCATGAAGAAGATGGTGGTGCTGAGCCAGGCGAGTCTCCTTCTCACAGACTAGCTCATTGAAGGGGCTTCAGACTGAGGCGCTGCTGGGTGGGTCTGCTTCTGTTGCTGTAACTGTTTAGACTGCGACAGATGGCGATCGATGGATTCGCGGTTTGCACCAAATACTAGTAAATACGGCAACCGACCTAAGCGATGGCCTATTCTGGTTCGGGGTTCATGGCTTTGGAAATATAAATCTGCATACATGCATACGTTTATACGTTCGTATGTTTATTTTTACAGAGATATCATTTATGTTGTTTTACATACGTTGAGGCGAACGCTCCGTTTGTTGCAGGACGCCTCCCCTTCCCGAATGAAGGGAGTGCACTACCTGAACACCCCGCCGGGCTTCGAGACCGTGTTCACCGCCATCAGGGCGCTGCTCAACGAGAAGAACAGGCAAAGGGTGAGCCATTGGCAGGGCCATACTTGAGAATACATCTTAATGGTCTTTCTTACACACATGTTAACGATTGCGAATCATCGCTCAAGAACAAGTCAGTAAAAGGAAGCACAATAATGCAAACGTTTCGACCTTACGAGACCTTACAGATGCCTAGTAACTATCTGACTTTCGCGGAGTCATGCAGTATACATGTATTTATTCAGAGAATAACAAAAAAACCATTATAAAAGACTGAGTGTTGCAAATTCATCGCCAGTATTAATCATAAAAAAATGTAATTAAAGTCAGGTTTAATGAAGTGTCATATGAAATGGTTTTGCAGCTGCACGTGCACAACAAGGACTACGAAGCGCTGTACAAGCACATCCCCAAGGAGATCCTGCCCAAGGAGTACGGCGGCGGCGCCGGCAGCATCAGCGACATCGCAGGTGCCTCTCACTCGGCGAGCGCTCACTGCGCCAAGCGGCACGAATGAATGAAACAAATTGCTTTCCTAATCCCTAATACATTGAATACCACTCCGGCGAGGGAAACCATCGTGGGGAAACCTACCCGTTCCTGAACAGGAAAAAGTCTGTGCTTGTGAATGGCGAAACGCCTTACCAACTAAAACATTATCCACAGTCTATCTGGCCAACATGTGAGTACAGGTGGCCATAGAATTACCACATCCGCAAGAATGCACCAGAACCTCTAACAATCTCTCAAGTAGTAATTGTCGAGAAAGCGGTTATTTGTCACTAAGAATGTATAAGCATCCAATATTTCTGAACTAAATACAAACAACATTTACTAACGCGTGTACGCCATGTACATAGAGGTTCGCATTGACATGACATAAGTAGAAGAACTCGTGCGACCACATTGAATGCCTCTTTTGTTTCGTTTCAGAATACTGGAAGAACAAAGTGGAAGAGTTCAAAGGTTGGCTGGAAGAAGACGAGCAGTTCGGCACGGAGGAGGCGCTGCGGGCGGGGCGGCCCCAGACGGCCCAAGACCTCTTCGGGGCGGAGGGCGCCTTCCGACAGCTGCAGCTGGACTAGCACCAATAAACGGATCTCACCAACGAGTTGCCTTTCAATACTACACATCGAACGCCACTGATGCACTACCCTGCGGAACGGGCGCACCCACACACGAGTCCTTTGCTTCATTCTATCAACTACCCACTCTAATATAACGTTGTAAAATAGTGATATGAAATATGTATCTGACCCTGGCAAAGCAATTCTCATAATAACACATCAAAACACATACTTACAAAGACTACTGAGGAAAAGAGAACTTGATAATGATTAATTTGGAGGCTCTGGATCAGTAGCTAAGCAGACTTTGTAGCCAGAACGTGCCAGAGCACATCGAGGGGCGTTATCAGATAATTGGATCGAGTGTGAAGTAACGTCTCTTCAGTGGTAATCGGCTTCGCAGCTTATCAGCTTGATATCGTATCAATTTGTAGCATTAATGAAAGCAGACACTCGCACACTGTTTATAATTGCCAAGGCAATAGGATTACAGTGCATTTGACAAGTAAGGACTCTCACTTTTATATTCTTGCATACTTTAATAGTTATAGTTTTTTAAGAGAATAAGTTTCAGTTGCAACAAGGCAGAGTTGGTTCTACAAAATATAGTGGGTCTGTTAGATGCAGAGTATACGATCTGCCAACCATTTTGCTGGATTTGTTCAATTATTAAAAATTAAAAAAAGATTAAGATTAAAATTATCTAATCAGAACCTGTTGTGGTGTAAATATTTTATTGATAAACTTTAACTGTTGCACGTGTATTTGAAGTTTTGCAAGGAACGCACACACAGTGATTTATATGTATGTTTATATTCCCATAAGTGGGTACCAGAACTGACCTCTTTTTGTTTATGTTGTGGAACATTCCATGGAACATCGAATTATTACTATTATTTGTAGCGATAATACTTTTTCGATTGTTCGAAATTGCATCAAACGCTTAATTACCCATTAATCTTGAGATTATAAACAATTACAGAATTAGTACAAGATAATACAAGACAATTTGCATTTAATGTTGTTTCGGGCGTTAATTAAAACATTAATTGCGTATCGTTTTAATCTAATATGAGTATTTAGTATGGTGCGACAGGCATTGGGCGATGGGGCATTCCATTATCTACGCTATCTTAGTGTTAAGTATTAAGGCAATTAAAGCTGATAACAGCAGCGGCGACCCGAGGTCCTGCCGTGTGCACTGAGCGAGTGGCGTGTTGCAGCGAGCAGCGTCGAGTGCCCGAAGGAAGCAACATGTCGCTGCGGCCGCTGTCCCCGGCGCTGGCCGCCAAGGCGCAGAAGGAGCTCTTCGAGGAGCCCGCAAGGGTGGGCCAGGACATTGCCCACCTCAAGGACTGGCTCTCCAAGCAGCCGCACATCCGCGCCAGGACCGGTAAGCCATCGCCCACCAACATCCTCATTGTTTACTAGTCTGTTCATTTAGTTAATTCGTACGACGCCTTCTTGTGGGCAAAGCAGACTTAGTCCGTGCGCAATGCTTTAACCGTACATTGTACGTACGTAGCAGGATTAAGCTCTTATGCTCAGGGGTTACGTAGAGACCGGCAATAAGACATATGACAGTCAGATAAACACTATACTGAAAAAGGGCGACGTTACGGCGAGTACCTATAACCGTCGAGTGTGTATGAGAAGACGTATGAGTGTCAATGAAGCGCAAGTGGTCTGTCAGGATCCGGACAAATGGGGATCCTTGATCTATGCCTACCCCTCTACAGGGAATCAGGCATGATGTGTATGTATGTCTGTACCTCGTGATCCAAGCGCTCGTTGGCGCGGCGTCGTGTGTTGCAGACGATCAGTGGCTGCTGACCTTCCTGCGGGGCTGCAAGTTCAGCCTGGAGCGCACCAAGGAGAAGCTGGACCTCTTCTACTCCATGCGAGGCCTGGCCCCCGAACTCTACTGCGTCAGGCACACGCATCCCAAGTTCAACGAAATCTTGGACTTAGGGTGGGTACAGACTGCACCGGACTTCATTACTTGCCAAATAGCCTGTTCAAGCTCCATACGAATTGAAATAGAATATACACATTTATGAGTTTCATTCACAACTATTCATAAAAATTGAAACAAGTAATAGGACCAGAGTTCCGTCTTTTCGTGCTCTAAAAGTCAATTTATATATTTACCACCATTTACAGGCATTGACTATTACCTGTTCCGGTATATCCGGAATAGGTAGGTTTCCTCACGATGTTTTCCCTCACCGTAGTATTCAAAGGCTAAGCACTCGCCACTTCGCATAATTATAATAATATGGTAGGACACTATTACACCAATTGAACTAGCCTCTTGTTAAGTACATTTAAGACTTGTGTTAAGGATACTAGTCAATGTATATTTAAGAAATATATACTTATTAACTATACAGAGATAAATACATTTGTAGTGTATAATCTATAGGCAGACTGGAAAGCAGAAGAAAAACGTAGTTCTTAATTTGGCTCCATCGGAAATCGGATCCGCGACCTAACGATTAGCGTTCAGATGGTTAACCAATCGCGCCACCAAGGGTGCTAAGGGCTCATTTTTATTGGCAGCTACATGCTCAGGCGTTGAATGAACCTTCTGATTTTAATGCTTAGCCCTAACCCTAACCACTTACTACAGTTAAATCGACCAACGATTATTGGACTATTCTCCTTTGCATTGCAGGGTGAACGTCGTGCTGCCCAAGACGGCAAGCCCCACCTCTCCCGTAGTGATGATAGTCCGACCCGGAAGAGCGGACCCTAATAAGTACCACATAACGGAAGTCATATCAGCCTCCAACATCATACAAAAAGTAAGATTCAGTAGTACATGTGCGCATGAAGCAGGTACGCGCCCCATCGAGGTACTCAACCCGTGGGTGACCGGTGATGTGTGAGTGAATGCACCACGCACAGATGCCGACTAAACCGCGACAAACGAAATATCTCACAATGAAGCACATCTCTTCCCCAAGTGGGTACATAACTACGATGGATGTCTATTGGTGATGGCTTCAATATGGAATATTATGATATTATAATATATACATAATAATACATAAATACATAATAATATATATATGATATTATATATATATATATATATTATGATATTATATTATATTATAATATTATTATTATTATATATATATTATGTCCTTTAGTCGCCTTCTCACAAATTAATTCAATTCACGCGCCATGCTATATATTTAGATCACTAATTCGTATTAAATAATTTTGCAGATAATGTTGATGGAGAACGACCAGTTGACCATATGTGGCGCGGAGACCATTTTGGACTTGGAGGGCGTCTCCATGGGCCACCTGACGCAGATGACGCCCACGCTCATGAAGAAGATGGTGGTCCTCGGGCAGGTCAGTGCAGCAGCTGAGGCCCCAGGCCACAGTCAACTGTTGCCCAGCGGGGATTGAAAAATATAGGAAGACTCCCTATATGCTCCTGTATTTAGTTGAACTACATACTTTTAATACATAGTTTCAATTTCTGCCGTCATGAAATAGTGAAAGTGTGGTCTTAACTGTAGCATTGTACTGGAAAAGAAATCTGTTATTTTGTATTCATTTATTTGTAATGTCATGAGTAATTGTAGAACTTCATTAATAACGACAATCAGGGTTAGTTAACACGTATTATCTCATACATCCAATCTCTAATGCCAAGTGTAATATATGTACATTGAAACTTTGTGCAAGGGTACTGAAGGCTCCATTAAAACAACCTGCATAACGAAACAGGAAATATTGATTGCGAGTCGGCAGAATTCGGTTCATAAAGTATTTGTTCAAATGGCAAAGGCTTTGGCAATGAGAAACCACCATTGCCATTATTTCTATGACTCCGTTTGCTTAATTCGCGACTTTTCTGTAAAACTCGAGCACTGGAAGAGCGAGGTTGGGATTAAATCTAATATTTATTTATACATTATGCCCTATCATTACAGGCTATTAATAAACAATTAAATATTGATGTTATGTTTATAACTAATTCTATCGTTACTTTATCAGGGAAAAGGGACAAATTTTATAAGAACCTTCCGTAGTAAAAAAGAAAAGAGTAAACCAAGAAATATACTTAAATTATAAATTTTTCAATTTCAAAGACACTACATCATGTTTATATGGCGGCATGGTGATTATTATGTGATGTAGTCATGAGATTGTTTATATAAAAGTCCATCTTAGTCGGATGTTGGATGTTGCAGGACGCGGCCCCCATTCGGATGAAAGGCGCTCACTACCTGAACACGCCTTCTTCGTTCCAAACATTGTTCAACATCATGAAACCTCTACTGAACAAGAAAAACCAGGAACGGGTAAGCCAAACCTCATCGAAGCTTATAAAAACGCAACGATCTTGGGCTCGGTTCATTCAAAGTAGAGTATTCCCGAGATTGTTTTTAAGGGTCGACTTGTGCTTTTGTTCTAGTTGCATGTTCACAACAAAGACTACGAAGGGCTATATAAGTATGTTCCAAAAGAAATCCTGCCAGAGGAGTATAACGGAGGCGGAGGATCAATCAGAGAAATCACTGGTGAGCATATCTTACTCTCTTGATTCGTATGCATACCATTAGTACCGTTAATTCTTTTGTTTCTAAATATAGATAGAGTGAGTTATGCGGGTGGTCCATATTCAGTGATCACTACAGACCCTATAACGAAACCACTATATGACTATTTCAACAAAGGAGAATTTTGCAAGTCATGTTGATATTTAACTAAATGATTACTTTGCATAGATTTACGAACAATAATAGAAACCTTATATTTATCCTAGATTATTGGAAAAAGAAGATAGAAGAATACAGCGCATGGCTGGAAGAAGACTACTCATTCGGAACGGACGAATCCAAGAGGCCCGGCCGGCCCAAGACTGCCGACGAGATGTTCGGCGCCGAGGGCTCCTTCCGCAGCCTGCAGGTGGACTAGCAGCTGCAATAAACGCCTTGGGCCAAAGCGAACTGCGTACTTATTATATGCCCTTTGAAACCAAAGACACAACCACACACATTCGCAGCCTTTGAGCCGACTTGGCGTAGTTCTGCAGACAATATAGACAGAGCCACAGCACTCCTGTGAGATGTATATACACATATTATTATATGATATTATTATTATTATCGTGCTTAATAGTATAAGTTTGATGTATGTACTCAATCTGCATGATTTGATTTGTTTTTTTATATTGCAAGCTTTTGTTTAGTATATTGCAAGCTGTATGCTCACATTAGAGATGTAGTCCAGCCTGCACAATGTGAAACTACTAATTATTGTTTGTATTGACTGCAACTTGTCGTGAGCATCTACTTTAAATAAATAAATAAATATGATACTCCCGTTACACACTCGAACCAACAAAAGTGATGTACTCGTATTACAATACTTCAAATGCGTATTAATAGGTCACTTCTGATAGGTTTATATCTTTATCATCGGTTTGTTTCATCATAAAATATTCCAGAAACGTATCATTTATATTGGTATCTTTGTATATACATACACATCACGTCCGTTTACCTGTAGAGGGGTACGCAGATATCATGGATCCCATCTGTCCTGACAAGTCAGCTGTTTGCAAGCAAGGACGAGTTCACGGCACTTGAAAGATCGCAGCAGAGAGCCCTTTCGCGCCTTGGTCTTGAATGTACTTCAATACTACAATAAAAATATTATACCGTCCCAAAAACGCTCAATTTTTGTTGAGCAAAGCTGAATAAAAAGCATTTCATATCATTTGAAAAATTTTGACTTGTCTTGAAAATTGTTACTCACGAAGCGTGTAATGAACTATTTTTTAATTTTATCTAAAAATAGTAACATGTAAAAATAGTTTTATTCTAGTAGAAATATTAAGTAAAATATATAATACATAATATCCTGAAAAACTACGCCGCTGTCTTTGCTAATTCGCACAATTTCTGAAAAATATTCCAATGTCCTGAAAAACTAACGAACTTTATTCAAAACCACCAATAATTTACCTGATAGATTATAATAATGCTTTTAAAGATATTAAAATTTCCTAAACAAATTATAATTTCCTGTCTCTGAATTTTTTTAATATAGCTCTGACATCAACTTGATGATAACAATTACTATAATACTTTGTGCTGGTTTTTCGCTGAAATTCACTAATTTCTAACAAACATAAACACATGCTTCACGACTTGTGTATATACACTCCCGTGCTGGGGTGGTCAGTGAGTAGAGTCCTCATCTCCGAAATTTCATCCCCAAAAAGGCATATTAGGAATGAGGCACTTAGTGCCCGCATTTCACAAGACACACAGCAAACATGATTTTTAGCATGAATATTGCAGTTGTGATGTTACATCGATACATAGGTGACAGGTTGCTAGCTCTTCGCTCAATTGACTACATATACCCTTAGTCCCGTAGTTGCTTCCGAAGACATGCCCGGGAAGGCAGAAGCCAGTTAGCAGTATTATTACTGCTAACTGGCTACAACCGCTTTTCTCAAACAAACATGGTACAATTTTCCATCTAATTTAATCGAGAAAATTACAAATATCTTACGAACATGGACATAAATTACAATGCTCCAAATAATAATGTCCTGAAAATAACTATTCTATAGCTAATATAATCCTGTAAATAAATATTCTCTAACAAGCATAGAAAAAATATTCTCAAACAAACTGAAAATGAATACACCAAAACAAACAAGATCCTGAGAATGACTATTTTATGACATAATTAGTCGTGAAAATGACTATTCTCAAACAAATCAATCAATCAGCCTATGCCAGTCCACTGCTGGACGTAGGCCTCCACAAGAGTACCCCACAAAAACACGATCACTCGTGGCCCTCAGCCACCCACTACCTGCGACCTTTTTCAGGTCATCGGTCCACCAAGCAGGGGGCGTCCTACACTACGTTAACCAAGACGCGGCCACCATCGAGAACCACTTTGCTCCAACAGTCGTCAGTTCTACGACAGACGTGGCTGGCCCACTCCCACTTCAGCTTGCAACATCGATAGACAATCTACGACTTTGGTTCTCGACCGGATAATTTCGTTCTGGGCACTGCCCCTTAATGAAATACCCAACATCGAAAATTCCATTGCTCGCTGAGCGACATGTAATCGGTGAGCCAGCCCGACTGTCATGTTCCACGTTTCGGCTTCGTATGTACGTCATTACAGGAAGGACACACTGATTGAAAACCCTGTTCTTAAGACACTGCGGTAGTGGCGACGTGAAGATATGACGAAGCTTCCCCGCCTAGTTGCACTCTACTATAATTTCGAAGCTGTACCCTACCCATTTGCAGAATCTAGCCCAGGTAGACATATTCCTGGACCGCTTCGAGCAATTGTCAATGATCGTAATCGGCTCCGGGACTTTCGTCTTGTCCAAATTCATCCGGAGACCAACCAACCGTAAGGCAGCGTTAGGACTGTGCAGCATTCTCGGCGAATCCTGCAGCGAACCCGCCATTATGACGGATGTCGTCATCAAAGCAAAGCAAACAAATATGGTTCAAAAATAAAAAAAAAACGTAAAACTTGCGCCTGAAAATGACTATTCTCTTCTAAACATGGTCCTGAGAATGACTATTCTCTTACAAACATGGTCCTGAAATTGACTATTCTTTTACAAACATGGTCCAGATAATGACTATTCTACTAAAAATATGGTCCTGAAAATGACGTTTCTCTTACAAACATGGTCCTGAAAATGACTATTCTCTTACAAACATGGTCCTGAAATTGACTATTCTTTTACAAACATGGCCTTGAAAATGACTATTCTCTTACAAATACGGTCCTGAAAATGACTATTCTCTTACAAACATGGTCCAGAAAATGACTATTCTCTTACAAACATGGTCCAGAAAATGACTATTCTCTTACAAACATGGTTCTGAAAATGACTATTCTCTTCGAAACATAGTCCAGAAAATGACTATTCTCTTACAAAAATAGCCCTGAAAATGACTATTCTCTTCCAAACATAGTCATGAAAATGACTATTTTCGTAGAAACATGGTCCTGAAAATGACTATTCTCTTACAAACATCGTCCTGAAAATGACTATTCTCTTCACAAACATGGTTCTGAAAATGACTATTTTCGTAGAAACATGGTCCTGAAAATGAAAATTCAGGTAAAAAGTGGTCCTGAAAATGACTATTCTCTAATAAACATGATCCTGAAAATGATTATTCTCTAACAAACATGGTCCTGAAAATGACTATATTCTTACAAACATGGTCCTGAAAATGACTATTCTCTTACAAACATTTACTCCCTTGACTCCACTCTCTGCCTCTTTCACCAACTGGTATAGCCAAACAACAGCTTCCAGCACTCCACTCTTGATGTCAGAACGCAGATTCCGATAATTTTATTATACAGGGTGAAATTTTCATCACTGGCAATACTTCAAAGATAGATTCTATGGTGGAAAATATGCGGTTTGACATGATTATACAGCGTCCTCAAAGTTTGGGAGCCAATTCAGAATACATGTACACCCTACATTATTTCATTCATAAATTCTCATCCAATTAAACATCTTTCAACACCCAAAACAAAAAACTATCAACAACAAAACTAACAACTATCAACAACAAAATATCCAAGTAAAAATCTAAATTTTTTTACTAAACTATTTCTGTTGTACCCAATGCCGTTTAAGGGTTTGAAGAAAAGTACTCATTAATCATCACTACGGCTTACGTGCTGTTTAATACAGAAAAACATAAAAGTTGGTTAAACATTACATGCCACTAATGAAAATTATCAAAACACATTGATTTCATCACACATACATGGTACACGATGACAAATACAATTCCATTTCACAAGTTCTTCGATCTTTGTTCATTTTAATCCGTATCGATAGTTATTATAGCTAATAACAAATAATTTCAAAACTTTTTATTATTTTGCGAATACCGTTATTACATACATACATAAACAATTCAATTCAACAATTCAATACAACAATTCAACATGGAGTAATTTTATTAACTTTTTAATTTAATGATCTGATTACATGTCTTAAAAAGTACATAATTTTATTAGTGATAAAATAGTACATAACACATAAGTGAAATAAACAATTTTATTATTCTTGATTTACTTTTCATGATTTACGTTTATTCTTCATCTCATGTACATTTATTAATTAGTCATACAAAATATTTAAATATTCAGGCTCGCAGTAAGTCGAAAGTATAAAATGTAATGCACTTCACGCTAGCTGTATGGCGTGAACTTTACTTTATCTGTAGCTAATTTATTTATTTGACTATGTTTGTTGTCATTTTAACAATGCTATTTATATATTTTATTTCTATTATTTTGTAAGTTTTTATTGTATAGTTTTGTATTTCTTAAGATTTGGCTGTATGGTTTATGTACCTTTGCCTTCACTTTGTGTGTAAGTAAATAAAATAAAAAAACAATGCTATGGCGGTAAAAAAAATAGTTGTTGGTTTTTCGTAGTACAATAATGGTGGATGATGTTTATTAATGATGTGAAAGTAAAAAATGGTTTAGTTATGCGAATGTAAATTCATACTTTAGTGAAAATGAAATGAAATTAATTACTGAAGTGTTTTCAAGGTTATAATTATCAAACAACACAGAAATTTTAATGGAATCAAATGTTTTAAAGAACTTATCAAAGCTTAAACTAAAGTGAGATTCATTATTAACCAGCATTGAGTAAACACGCGATTAAATGAAGTACAATTAAACCGGGTAATGTATATGTTGTGTTATTGTGTGCAGTGATGATTATTTGAAATAAATAAAAGAATAGTGCGTAACATTGTCGGAATTAATGTTTAAAGAAAACCACTTGACTATGCTCTATTGGCTTCCTGACCTGTGAAAACACTGTGACAATAATGAAAAAAGTTTCATTGAAGATGCTATCCTGGTCCACAAAAACCAGAGTACCATAGATAATTATATAGTATGTAAACTTAAACTTAACTTAAACTAAGAATGTAAAATTTATGAATGAACATGACCTTGGTAAGTAGTACACCAGGTAGCCATGATAAAATATTGCCAATGATGAATCTGTCACCCTGTATAATTTAATTTTGCATTATTATTATATAAGGAAGGAAGGAAGGAATTAACTTTTTAATTTAATGATCTGATTACATGTCTTAAAAAGTACATAATTTTATTAGTGATAAAATAGTACATAACACATAAGTGAAATAAACAATTTTATTATTCTTGATTTACTTTTCATGATTTACGTTTATTCTTCATCTCATGTACATTTATTAATTAGTCATACAAAATATTTAAATATTCAGGCTCGCAGTAAGTCGAAAGTATAAAATGTAATGCACTTCACGCTAGCTGTATGGCGTGAACTTTACTTTATCTGTAGCTAATTTATTTATTTGACTATGTTTGTTGTCATTTTAACAATGCTATTTATGTATTTTATTTCTATTATTTTGTAAGTTTTTATTGTATAGTTTTGTATTTCTTAAGATTTGGCTGTATGGTTTATGTACCTTTGCCTTCACTTTGTGTGTAAGTAAATAAAATAAAAAAACAATGCTATGGCGGTAAAAAAAATAGTTGTTGGTTTTCCGTAGTACAATAATGGTGGATGATGTTTATTAATGATGTGAAAGTAAAAAATGGTTTAGTTATGCGAATGTAAATTCATACTTTAGTGAAAATGAAATGAAATTAATTACTGCAGTGTTTTCAAGGTTATAATTATCAAACAACACAGAAATTTTAATGGAATCAAATGTTTTAAAGAACTTATCAAAGCTTAAACTAAAGTGAGATTCATTATTAACCAGCATTGAGTAAACACGCGATTAAATGAAGTACAATTAAACCGGGTAATGTATATGTTGTGTTATTGTGTGCAGTGATGATTATTTGAAATAAATAAAAGAATAGTGCGTAACATTGTCGGAATTAATGTTTAAAGAAAACCACTTGACTATGCTCTATTGGCTTCCTGACCTGTGAAAACACTGTGACAATAATGAAAAAAGTTTCATTGAAGATGCTATCCTGGTCCACAAAAACCAGAGTACCATAGATAATTATATAGTATGTAAACTTAAACTTAACTTAAACTAAGAATGTAAAATTTATGAATGAACATGACCTTGGTAAGTAGTACACCAGGTAGCCATGATAAAATATTGCCAATGATGAATCTGTCACCCTGTATAATTTAATTTTGCATTATTATTATATATATATAGGTTAGGTTAGGTTAGGTTAGGTTAGGTTAGGTTAGGTTAGGTTAGGTTAGGTTAGGTTAGGTTAGGTTAGGTTAGGTTAGGTTAGGTTAGGTTAGGTTAGGTTAGGTTAGGTTAGGTTAGGTTAGGTTAGGTTAGGTTAGGTTAGGTTAGGTTAGGTTAGGTTAGGTTAGGTTAGGTTAGGTTAGGTTAGGTTAGGTTAGGTTAGGTTAGGTTAGGTTAGGTTAGGTTAGGTTAGGTTAGGTTAGGTTAGGTTAGGTTAGGTTAGGTTAGGTTAGGTTAGGTTAGGTTAGGTTAGGTTAGGTTAGGTTAGGTTAGGTTAGGTTAGGTTAGGTTAGGTTAGGTTAGGTTAGGTTAGGTTAGGTTAGGTTAGGTTAGGTTAGGTTAGGTTAGGTTAGGTTAGGTTAGGTTAGGTTAGGTTAGGTTAGGTTAGGTTAGGTTAGGTTAGGTTAGGTTAGGTTAGGTTAGGTTAGGTTAGGTTAGGTTAGGTTAGGTTAGGTTAGGTTAGGTTAGGTTAGGTTAGGTTAGGTTAGGTTAGGTTAGGTTAGGTTAGGTTAGGTTAGGTTAGGTTAGGTTAGGTTAGGTTAGGTTAGGTTAGGTTAGGTTAGGTTAGGTTAGGTTAGGTTAGGTTGGGGTGGATGGGGCAAGCCTTCTCGTGGCCCACCCTGTGAGTAGCGGTCGAGGAGTAGACCGTGAAACCAATTGCCCCGGGGCTGCTCTCCGCCTCCGTCGATGGCTCCGACGGAGGCTGGAGGAGTGGTGGGTGCCGGGACCGCGTCGTTTTCAGGGAACCGCCACTCCCTGGCGGCGCGCGTCCCTGGCCTTTGGGGGCGGGCCCGGCAATCAACGCGATTGCTGGGCAGGCAGTGTCTGCGCTGCCACCGTCAAATCTCGTAACCCTGCACTGGAGTTCTTCCCTGGTGTCAGGGCCGAGGGTCCAAGGGGCTTGCTCCTTGGACCGCGAGGAAGAAAACCTCTCTAAAAAATTACTTGGGTCCAGGCTAGGGACTGGGCTCTGGAGATGGGCTGGGTGGTGGGGAGGGGGGGTCACGAAAATGGTGGCGTGACCTCCTCTCTCCCCTACCTAGGGCCGTGGGGTGGTAAGCTGGGGCTTGCCGCTCCTTCGCGTTCGGCCTAGAGGTGGTGTGCGCGTGTCCCGCGCGCCCCTCGGTGTTGCTGGGCGGGGGTTCGCCTTCGCCCGGCCGAGGTGGGTTCGGCTTCGGCCGGACAGCGCCGGTGGGGTCGCGTGATGTAATGCTCACGCAGTTCCCGTGACCCCGCCGAGTAAGGCGCCCCGGTGGACACCGTCAGGTTTTAGTCGGTTCGAGTCCGACATAACCCTCCGGCACCCCAGGGCCGGAAGGGTATCCGTGGGGATTTCCTGACGTTAAATAAAAAAAAAAAAGGTTAGGTTAGGTTAGGTTAGGTTAGGTTAGGTTAGGTTAGGTTAGGTTAGGTTAGGTTAGGTTAGGTTAGGTTAGGTTAGGTTAGGTTAGGATGGCGTTCCGGGCCGAGCTCTGGCCTTGTCTCTTGAGGTCCTCGGGGAGGATTACAGAAAGCTGCTGGACGCCTGTCTGGAGGCAAGTCGGTTCCCCAAAGCGTGGAAAGTGGGAAGACTTGTCCTCCTGAAGAAGGACGGGCGGCCAGCAGAGTCTCCCTCGGCGTATCGCCCAATAGTGTTGCTTGACGAGGCGGGGGAAAGCTCTTTGAGCGTGTACTAGCGGGTCGCCTCGTCGGGCACCTCTCGCGTGTCGGGCCCGATCTGTCACCCTTGCAGTACGGGTTCCGGGGGGGCCGATCGACCGTGGACGCCGTCCTTCGCGTCAGGGCCCTCTCGGAGGAAGCGGTGGCACGGGGTGAGGTGTTGCTGGCAGTGTCGTTGGACATAGCCAACGCGTTTAACACCTTGCCCTGGGCCTGCATCAGGGAGGCGCTCCGATACCACGGAGTGCCTCAATACCTGAGCAGGCTGATCGGGAATTACCTTAGCGAGAGGACTATCACGTGTGTTGGGCGTGATGGCCGACAGCACCTGTGGGAGATGTCGTGCGGCGTTCCTCAGGGGTCAGTTCTGGGCCCCTTGCTTTGGAACGTTGGCTACGACTGGGTGCTGAGAGTGAGGCTCCTGGCGGGCGCGGGCGTAACATGTTACGCTGATGACACGCTGGTCACCGCCCGAGGGAGCTCATTCAGGGAGGCATCCCGTCTCGCCACCATTTCGGTGTGGCAGGTGGTGAGACGGATAAGGCAACTGGGACTCGAGGTGGCGCTGCATAAGTCCGAGGCGGTCTGCTTTCATGGCCCTCGGCGCGCGCCACCAGCCGGGTCCCATATCGTGATTGGTGGCACTCGTATCGGGGTGGAGTCCCATATCAAGTACCTTGGGCTCACCCTCGATAGCCGATGGAGTTTCCGCGAGCACTTCAAGCTGCTCGCCCCCCCGACTCGTAAGAACGGCGAATGCGCTGCGGCGAGTAATGCCGAACGTCGGGGGGGCCGTTGGAAGGACGCCGTCGCCTCTACCTTGGTGTAGTGCGCTCCATAGCGCTGTATGGAGCACCCGTGTGGGCGGGAGCCCTGACGGCCCGAATCTTCACCCCTCTGAGAAGAGCTCAGAGGGCAATGGCCGTCGGGGTTATACGCGGATACCGCACGGTATCGTACGAGGCGGCCTGCGTCCTAGCAGGAAGTCCCCCCTGGGATCTTGAGGCGGAGGCGCAAGCGTCCATATACCGCTGGCGCGCGGCCCTCCGCCAAAGGAACGAAGACCCTCCTCCCAGGGAGGTGAGAGTGCGGAAACTCCAAGCCTGGCAGTCCGTACTGGACAAGTGGCGAGAGCGGCTGGCGGAACCAAGTGCCGGCCGCTGGACTGTCGAGGCGGTCCGTCCGGTCCTACGGGAGTGGACGGACAGATCGGCGTCGTTGACCTACCGCATGGTGCAGGTGCTAACAGGCCATGGGTGTTTCGGCCATTACCTGCACCGGATCGCCGGTAGGGAGCCAACGACCGAGTGCCATCATTGCGGCTGTGACGACGACACGGCGAAGCATACCCTAGTGGAGTGCCCAGCCTGGGCTGAAGAGCGCCGTTGTCTCGTCGCAGCGGTGGGGTGTGCCCTGTCCTTGCCGGCCCTTGGTCAGTTCCATGGTCGGTGACGAAGGGGCTTGGCAAGCGGTTCTGGACTTCTGCGAAGTGGTGATTTCGCAGAAGGAGGCGGCGGAGAGGGAGCGGGAGTTGGACCCTTCCTCTCACCGGATCCGCCGCCGGAGAGCCGGGGCCAGGAGGAGGGCTTTCCACGGCCTCCTCCCCCCCACTTGAGGCCGGCGGGGCACCATACTGGGGTATGTGTGCCCCCCGCTAGTTACGGCCTCGGGATGGTGTGCGCGTGACCCTGCGCGCCTCCCATTAGGGTTCGGGCGGGAGAATCTCCCCCTTCCGCCCTAAGCGTTAGCTCGGGACAGGGGTCCGGTGCCCATTGCCGGACGCCGCCTCGGTCGGGGTCGCGTGATGTTATGCTCACGCGTTCCCGCGGCCCTAGCCAATGAGGCACCCGAAGGTCACCGTCAGGTTTTAGTCGGTTCGACTCCGACATAACCCTCCGGCACCCCAGAGCCGGGGGGAATCCGTGGGGATTTCCTGACGAAAAAAAAAAAAAAAAAAAAAAAAAAAAAAAAAAAAGGTTAGGTTAGGTTAGGTTAGGTTAGGTTAGGTTGGGGTGGATGAGGCAAGCCTTCTCGTGGCCCACCCTGTGAGTAGCGGCTGAGCGATCGGCCGTGAAACTAATTGCCTCGCGGGGCCCCCTCCCGCTTCGTCTGCTCGTCAGACGGGGTTTGGAGGGGGTAGCAGCTCGTAAGCCTACCGGGGACTTGTCCTTGGTGGGAGCGAGGGTTCGGATGGCTTGCCATTCGGACTGCGAGGAAGAAAACCTCTATAAAAAATAACCCAGAAGGTGTGCTTCGGCACACTCGGGCGGGCCTGGAAACTTTGTTTCTGGGCAGGTGGTGCAGCGAACCTGCATCATTACCGTCTGGCTCGTAATCCCGTCGTGGAGTGTCGTTGTCATGTCTAGCGGCTTCATGCGGGGACGAGGGTCTTGGCTTAACCGCCCGGACCGCGAGGAGTGAACCTCTTTAAAAAATCCCCAGTTCCCGGCGTTGGGGCGCCCCCTTGGGGGCCTCGCGCGGCGTCGGGGCACTCGGAGAGAGTGGCAGGCGGGTTGATCTGTCTTTAGCGGCCGACCCTGGGGCACCTCCTGACCCCCCAGGCGTATCAGGGGCACCGTGGCAATCGGGTCACTGCGGCGGTGCAGCTCAAGAACCCGGTAATCGTGGGTTGAAGAATGGATATGAACAAACAAAAAACTAAAACAAGTAGAAGGAGGAAAGAAGAAGAAGAGGAGGAGCAGATGCTCGAAGTGGGCGCCGTCGACTCGGACGGCTCCCTCATGGGAGATAATTCCCGATCATCGTCGACATGTCGTAAGAGGCGTATCGACGATGAACAAGAAGACCGTCCCCGAACATCAGGGGACAAGGCGCCGGCAGCGGCTCAAACAAAGAGAGGACGAGGACGGCCCGCCTACCACCGGAGAATATGTCGGCCTTGCACAGGCGAAGGCGGAGCTGAATGCCCAGATCCAGCGGGGAGCTGGAGCTGCAGGCAGAGAAGGAGCTGGCGGCGAGCCTAGAGCCCGCACGGCGCGTTGTGGAAGTGACCGTTGGACGAAGTGTGTGACCTGATGGAGGCCCTCAGTGAAGAACATCACTCTCATCGCCACGAGGTCAAAGAACTTGAAGGGGACGTACGTGCGCGCCTTGAAGGAAGCCGCCGAAGTCTTCAGCGACGTGCGCAAATACATAATGGATGATACGGTGACACAAGAGGTGAAGGTCCTTCAAAGGAGAAAAAGGTGTCTCCAAAAAGAAGTGGAGAATTTGAGGAAGGACCGTTTCGAACCTGAGGACGGAGCTGGGTGCGCTGCGGGAGTCCATGGCGACCCCCGCGTCGCCACCTCAAGGGGACTGTGGCCTCACCTCCTCTACTGGTGCCAGAGGACCTGGTGGAGAAGATGGGCGCCATGATGGACGCGAAAATAAGCGAAGAGCTCGAAGACCGGCTGCTTCCGAAGTCCAGGCTGCGGCCTCCGTTGGCGGGTGATACCGGGCCGCCGACGGCAGCTGATCCAACACACGAGGAAGAGGGTGAGGTGCTGCCTGCCGCGGGTAGTGCCCCAACCAAAGACGCCGGGCAGCGACTGGGTAACAGTTGCTGCCAAGAAGAGGAAGACAAGGGCGGGGGCACCTGTGGCGGTTCCTGCCTCTGCTCCCTTGAAGAAGCCGCAGAAGAAGGCTGGGAAGATGGTGCGGTCAAAGCAGCCGAAGCTGCGGGCGCCCAAGACGGCGGCAGTGATGCTGTCCCTGACGCCGGAGGCCATTGAGGGGGGCATGACGTATGCCTCAATGCTTAAAAGTGCACGAGAAGGAGTGAAGCTGGAGGATCTCGGCTGCACTGGTGGCCTTCGGCTGAGGGTCACGAGGACGGGCGCCCGGCTATTGGAGTTACCAGCGGCTGCAGGTGAAGAGAAGGCAGATGAGCTGGCTGCCAGGCTCGGGCAGGTGCTGGCCCGCGAGTCGGTGAAGGTCACTAGGCCAACGAAGTGTGCCGAGTTGCGGCTCGTCGGGCTGGACGACGCGGCAACGGAGGAGGACGTGGCAGCTGCGGTCGCTGGCGCTGGAGACTGCGCCGTGGAGGCGGTACGGGTTGGGCCCATCAGAGCCTTACCCTCGGGAGTAAGGACCGCCTGGATCAGGTGTCCCAGTGAGGGCTGCCCCAGAAGGTGGCCAAAGGGAGGTTACTGGTTGGCTGGGTCTCAGTGGGCGTCCGCCTGCTGGGGCCGCGGCCGGATGCGGTGCTACCGGTGCCTTCAGGTGGGGCATGCGGCCATCACCTGTAAAGAAGAGGAGGACCGCAGCGGCCAATGCTATCGCTGCGGTCAGGAGGGTCACCGAGTCGCAGAGTGTGAGGCGGCTCCCAGATGTTCATTGT
>JAMBLF010001148.1:0-15000 GCA_030578115.1 Leucoptera coffeella | reverse complement strand
AGGTGCTCCCCCTCGGAGCACCTCCGAAGTGTTGTTGTTGAGTATGACAGCATCTGCCGCCTCGAGTCTCTGTTCCAGCGCACCCTCTCCACCTGAGTGGTACGTGCGCAGGATGTCACGACAAGTGCGGGCGATGATCTCCCGGGTGCCCTTTGTGACTGCGAGAAACTCGAGGAACGCATTTGCTAAGTGATCCGCTGGCGTCACCGGATCGATGAATTTAGGCGGCGTTACGTGTCCCATATCGGCGCGTGTCCATTTGTTTCTGGGTGCCACCCTCTTTGGTGGTGTGGCCCTTTTGCTGTTGAAGGGGCTTTGAACCACATGACTGGCTCTTTGGATATGCGCAGCTGCAGCTTGTAAGCCGCCAACGAAGGCTCTCTTTAGGGATGATGTTGCTTCCCTCGCTTCTGCTTGGACCCTCAGCCTTTCACGGGCATCCTCTACCTCTCGCTGGGCGCTCCTCCTCTGCAACTCCTCGGAGCCACTAGCGGTGTGCCCTAGGTCAGTGGGAGGTGACCCGGTCACAAGGGTGCCCCGGTGTTTGAGAAGAAAGCAAGGCTTTCCCCTCTGTCCTCGTACACCACCACTTCATGGCGTTCCGAGGCCTTAATGGCACCCAAGTGATCCACCACCTCACCCTTTAAATGACCCACTACCGCTGCGTCCACGCTGATGATTTTTGGTGGGTTACCCTCCTTTTCTCCTTCGGATCCCAGCCGGGCTAGCACCACACATGCCTGAGAAAATTGACTTTTGTCAGGATTGCCCTCGAACAGTAAAACTGTTTTGTTACGTATTAGTAACAGGCGGCAATCCTGGCCAGCCACACTGACAGAAGTCAGTGTGTCGAACGTCTTTCTTCTCAAGCTTGTCCTAAAGGTGCTCCCCGTTGTGAGAGCCGCGAGTCCAGGTGATATTGTAACCCACTTCTCGTTTGAGTTACAGTAGGCGAGTAGTACATAAATCTAATTAGGTTAGGTTAGGTTAGTATATGTTAAACAACGCACGAGCCGAGCGAAGCGTGCCGCGGTAGCGGCCGGCGAAGTGCTAGAAGCGGATCGCTTTTGTAGTAGTAGGTCTGTTATACAAGGGTAGATATTTATTAAAAGAGACAGAACATCAATAAAAACCTAACATTTTTCATCACCACTATTGTATCTTATATTGTATGTATGTCTTATATTGTATGTATCTTATATTATCCGTGTTTTCCCAAAATGACTAGGTTTTTCGCGAAAATCCTAAATATCAAATCATTCTGCGACATATATATTTGCTTCTCTCTGATTGGTTGACATAATCTTAACCCCTCAGGGTGTATGACTTTTTGTTAAAATCGCCTACTACCTATGTTATGAATGCCTGGTATTGAATAATAGTTTTCATAGGATTTTAGTATAGAAAAAGTTTATTGATTAAAATATTTAATATTTTCCGTTCGGTAAACATAGCCATCATGTACCTTGTGCGTAATTTTCGATTCTTATTTATATCGCAAACATAAATAACATTACATAAAATATCCCCTATTATCCCGCCGCATTGCTTTGTGAATCGATATTTATAGAAAAATGCTTCGTCACTCATAGCATAAGAATTTACAAATGAAATAACAACAATTTATCTGCAAGAAATCTAATTCATCATACTGATTTGATATTGACTTGTATTAGCTTTGATTTTAACTTATTTTAGATATAAAAACATACTCGGCCACTATTAAAACAGAAAGGTAACCTCAAAAGTATTTATCCCAGAGATAAACAAGGGGCTGCAATTGTTTTACACGGACTTGTTTCTACAACAAAACATCGATTTTGTTTTAGAATAAGGTGGTAGGTATCTGTGAGAACATAGTAAACTAACTTGACGCATACTGTTTAGAAATGATATCAAATGTATTCATAGTATTTAAAACAAACCGCTATAAAGAATGATTTGATATGTTATAATATCAAGTACTAAATGTTATGTAAATCCACTAAGTTCGATAACAAATAAAAAATAAACATGTAAGAAATTCCAGATTCCCAAACAGATTTCTCTTGAGTCTAACAAACCACTTTTACACAACCAATTATTAGTTTCTGTTTTATATGTCAAAACGTAAAAGTAGCTATTATAGCATTCTTATATCCAAGGTATTGCTTTTAATTATTACGATTTATTATTATTATTTTACAGCAGCTGAAACGTAAAACGTAAAAAAATAGCTGACAGTTACAGTTTCTGAGAGCTAATAATCATCTTACCACTTTCATACGCCAGACTGTTACTTTATCAAATTAACAAATAATAAAGTAGGTAGGTACGCTTTGTCAGGTCAGGTGTATGTGTTTTGAGTATGCCGAGAATACACAACATCGTGACAAAATGCTTTTAATTAAATCGTAGTTACTAAAGTAACTGAAAACTATCTACGAGTGCGCGGGATCTCTGTTTATAGTCTTATAATTCTGAATAGGTACAAAATACTGTGCTCACATTACGTCGCTGCCGCCGATCTCGATTGATATGGCTACGTCGCGTCGTGTCGTTACCCGACAGACGAATACAAAAAACCTATATACAAAATATGCATTCACATCCCTTTCGGGGTAGTCAGATCTAGAGTGGAATCCCAATCGTTACCTGATTATCAATAGCCAATAGATGATTTACTCAGTCCTTACATAACCAAACCAAGCTCCCTCACTAAAACAACAGCACGTGAACAATTTAAATGGTCACCCATCCAATTACTTCCCACGCCTCCGTTGTGCTTAACTTCGGTGATAGAACGAGAACCAGTGTATAAATCACAACCGTAAAATCCTATTATTTACGATCACAACTACGCGATAGCGCGATTCAAATACTTACCCAATATTTCAGCAAAAACATTATTGACATTACATAACACAAACTCATAATTGACAGTATAATAGTAGTTTATCAGGATCAAAAGAAATCTGTATGGAAATCGAGACATTTACATTTTTTGTACGACAGCCCGCCTTTAAAAGTCTGCGCCCCTGGTACATATTCGTAGGCGGCGCGTCGTCATGATCAAAACTATCTGTCACGTTCGACAGAGAATATCTGCTAAGAAGTCGGTCTGGATTGTCGAATTACAATGTTTATTTTATGCTAGATAGATAATGTACGTTTTATTTATTTAATATTCTGTCCGGCCGCTAAAAACAGCACTTACTCGCACGGTACTCAGCGCCGCTGCGCTAGAAATTTCGGATTTTTGACAGTTCGTGAATTTATTTTTGGAATACAATACCCTTAAATACCTGCAAGTATAATGACATAAATGTATATATGATCAATTTCATAATGAATCCTGTAACAGTTCTTTAATAATATTGTCACAACTTTGTTATGGTTTCCTTAAGAGAGAATGAATATGCTTTGAACGAAGACCTCATAAGCTATATACCTTTCTTAAGAAGGGAATATTTTGATGATCAAATTATGAACTCAAATAAAACAAGCCAATATTCTGTCAATACCCTTAGAGACTACAATATGTACATATGTTAAATACTTGAATCCTATAGCATATAAGAGCTATAAATTACTTTAATTGTATACGATGATTTTGAGCATAAAAAAAACTTTGTTTCTTAAGTGACGTTACATTACTATTTTATTTTTTCAATAATTTTAATCATATGTATAACAATTATCGTGCACCAAAATTGTTTTCAAAAAGTTAACAAAACCATTAATACGGAACCGACCTAACTGTCGCCCGACAAAACCTCAACTGAAATATCATCATGATTGTAATATAACGTCACGGTATAAATGCCATACAAATAATTACATAAAATTATAATGGGCCTCTTCCTATTATTTTGGTTGCTTCTAATTCAGTGCACCTGCTTATTAAAAACTACTTAGTTTTTTTGCTTACGTTTCGTGGAAGGAATTATTCTCATTGTGCATATAATATATAAATTTTATATATTTAGTATGAATTCAAGATTATTTATGAATCATTTTTACTAAATTATCAAGTGAGCATAGATGTGTTATAGAGCTAAATTCTTTACATATTTGTAAATACAAATAATAATAATAATAATAAACCTTTATTCACAAAAGCACACAATTGACACAAATAAATGACAAGAACATTTACAACAAAAACTTAAAACTAACCTATCTTAAATTGTCAAATATGTGCCTGTGCGAAATGGATCCATCTCAGTGTATGGTTGAAGTGTGAAATGACACACAATCAACCCTGATATTCTGACATCCAGTTCCTTTTTCAAATGTCATAGTTCTTCAGTTCCTTTCAGATTTCCACGCTGTCCTACTAATTTTTAGATCTTGAGTAGGATTACATTTCCCATATATGTATTTACTAGTTATCATTTAACTTCACGCCGGTCCCTTTTAATGTAATTTACTTCTAGCCCCTTCAGAAAACTTAACATTTTGAATTATTATTAAAAAAATTTAAGGTATATCAAGAAAAAAGTAACTAGATATAAGCTGCTCTATAAATGCTGTAGATATTAAGTTAAAATTTTCAGAGAAGTAAGCAAATCACTTCGGAAGTCTCATAGTAAGGATTCAATAACCATTCCTTCAGTATAAATTAGTCTATAACAGTTCCAATTCTTATAGCTATAGCTCTTAAGCACGACACATAGCTTTGTAATGTTAATCCTTGCAGATAATTCAATTGCAGATCAAAGGTAACAGTTAGTGCAAATTAATATTATTCATAAGCCTAGAGGGCTAGTTACAGATCAAGTCCCAATGGTTCTGTCTATGTCGATTGGCATTAGGGCACTAACGACATCCACTCATCTTGAACCGCAACACAATGGTAAGACGACGAATTGAAATTGCACGTGGACTTAGACAAAAGCTGGTTTCCTTAGGGTGCATTCTTATGGGGCGGTTTGCTACTTTCTAATTATTTTGGAACGTTTTCATGTAGAAGCGTTGATACACGTTTTATAATTCACGTAAAAATTAATTAAGCCTTTTAAACCCTTAATCTAATTAATACAAATTTAAGTGTCCTACGTACATTTTTGTGAACATTTATAAAAAGATTATTTCACAAATGATTGTGCTATTGCAATTCATTTTAGTTCATTTACAACACAAATATATTATAATAATGAATTATTTCACAATATTTTTATATTATTCAATACAAATATAACAACTCTACTGTGTATCAATTATAAGTTTTCATATTATTCCCTCTCTTTCATATTTTTTCGTAGCTTTCATAGCATGGTCCCATAAGAAAACTTAGAAAGGGGAACAGAGAGCGTAAATCGTCAATGGTCAGTCATTGTTCTCTTAAGTCGATAGCGTAATGAACGCTCAATAGATATCGCTTGTTGAATGTCCAACAATTTGTTAGTGGGTTGATTAAATAAAAGTAGGTTGCATAGGATAACACACCTTTTACATTATCACGGACTTATAATAATGGCGATTGAGTGGGCGGAATGGAATGTAGAGACACTATAGTTCTATAAAGTATGTTAAGCCAATAATAGCATTATAAAACTGTATTCAGTTGGAACACATTTAGTTATATTTATGTTACAGACTAAGGTACAGCTATAGTTAAACTACGATATATATTTACTTACTATCTCAAGAAACTCTTTAATCGTTTACATGACTATTCAAGCTTTCCATTATGAGTAATATGAAACATTATGGGAAATCATTATAATATGCTAAATTTATTTTCTACATTGAAGTTGCCACATTGCTGCATTGCCACAAGCGATAGTTAAACAATTATAAATAGATAGTCACATGACACAGCGTCTAACATAAACAAACAACAACCAATTCATCAACACTTAATACACAACTATAAATAATTTATTTGGTCAACAATGTACGCGGCTGAATTGCAATAACAGTTCATAAACGGTAATTGTATCGAAATCGCCTATCAATATTAGTTCTAGAAAGAATTCGATCGCAGAAACAAGTTATAGGGCGGTCGCCATCACAGCTATTGAGACATTCATTAGGCACGCACACTCACAGAGTAAAACAAACACAGCCATATTAACTAGTGTACATACGAGGGCATACTTCAGAGAGTAATCAAGCAATATTCTTCTTAATCAAGCCCACAGCGTTCAAGGGCCGATACAACCAACAAAGGAATTGATTAAGTAACTATAGCACGATATTACCCCCGCGGTATTATTCCACAATAATAAGGAGGGTTTGGTAATGAGAGAAAACTCGATTAGAATTCGTATTAATCTTGTAATAACTTCGCAGACGGAAAGTTGGCTGATTAATCTGTGATACCATCTTGTGCGATTGCCGCTATCATCCAATATTAACAAGATTTGTGATCTGCTATCCAGTGGGTGGGATTTCTTGACAGGCATTTTGTTGTAATTATTCGAGTTTCATGCTTTTGTTTAACGTCATATGTTTTTATTGGAACATCCTAAATAATCCTTACTTTCATTCATGTCCTTATTAAAAGTAACATAACGTGACGTAACGTTAACATTAAGTTACTTTCTGTCATAAAAATATTCTTCCACGTTTGAAAAACATTTATATTAAGTAATGAAGAGCCTATTTTTAGCGATTTAAGTACAATTGTGACATTTATTTAATCTAATTATCACTTCTCCATGTATATTACATGGATGATTTATCCGTATATATTATAGCAATAAAACCAATTAACTTATGCTAGTTAGAGCGCAAAAAGCACATAAGAAATAATTAATCACAGAAAGTTCATTGCTCTTACGGATATGTCTCGTAGGTACGAAAGGGCGTAAATGTATTAATTAACAAGATATTCCTGACACACGACACTTTGACATTTACTACTGCCATCTCTCGGAACTACAACATTGTGTAGTTTGGTTTCATAGCGAAATGACGATGAAATTAAATACAATGATTTATTTTACGATGTCACCAGCGAGTTTGGTGTCGGCTTGCTATAAATTATTGTAAATAGTTGTAGTAATTAATGAATATTTTACATTATATACACCAATAGTGACAATATTAAATGAATCAGTTACCATATTCTAAAGCTTCTGTGTAATAAATTATTCTCCTACAAGCTCACATCATGAAGGAATCATAATTTTCTTTTAACTTATTTTAATGTTACCTGCTTTGTAAATTTTTACATTAATGATTGCCATTCATGATTTCTAAAGTTTTTGGTATCTTTTAGAGATAAATGATACACATCTGTGACACTATTGTACTGTTTCAGATATTTTAAATTGAAGCTTTTAAACCCATCTTAACTATATACTCTGCTTTACCTAGTAAAGCCATATATGTACGTATGCCTAAAACTTCTTATACATAAAGCCTTATTCCAGTCTTTTTTCTTCTATTCTTTCCCCAGTTAATTACACCCCATCAAGAGTTGGTTAGACAAACACCGAGACAGTTGCGAAGTTACCCCGCTTCGCAACTGGGGCGTTATCTAAATGAGAGCGTCTTTGTATTAAGCTAAGTTAATTAAGAAGGGAACAGATGAGTGTCTGCCGGCGTCTGCCTGTTTCCTAGTCTTGCAACAAACTTTTCGCAGATTAAAAGCCAATTTACTGTTACATATGTGGTACTGGGAAGAATATACACGTATTATTTATTACGTTTATTTTACTTTCAGTTCGTTTCATACCTTTCAGAGTGGAGAAAACCCCTGCATTCATAAAATCTTCTTGTAAGTTTTAAGCATTCGTATCGGGATCGTTAACGCAGTAATACTCGTATATAGAATGTGTCACATTAAAAAACTATAGCAATTAATATAAATATTATAATGTGTGAAGTGTTAATAAAGTAAATTAATGTTTTTAAATTAGAATGTTGTACTGTGAATGGAAATTGCAAAGAATAATAAAGACTGTGTTACAAACATTAGAAATTTATTAACATAGAAATTACTATCTATAGATTTATTTTTTCATCATTACACTGTTATATATTATTCGACTAATGATAACTATTACAATACATATATAGTCTGTGGACCGTACGCAAGGGATTAGTCTCATAATAAAAGTTTTTGTAACAGATGTCGGTTATTTAACAAGGCTCCACATTAATACGCCTCAGGCGAACTAATGAAAAAGTTTGGAAAATTAGTCTCCATAGTTCAGGACGCTTGTTTTTGTTCATATTTGCTACATGCGTTTACTTAATGATTACATGAAAAACTTTCTTAACAAGATATCACATTTTTTTGTCCAAGTATATTCGTCAACGTTCTTTGGATACAATAGCGTACAGAATATTTATAGTATAACGTACGTAATACTTAATTCATATTAATAAAAGGTAGGTTAAATGAATGGTTGAATTGGCTTGTTGGTTTCATAATCGACGCTTATCAATGAGTTCTGTATTCAAGTTCCTCTAGAAGGATCTATTAATGAATAAAATAAGCGAGAGAGAATACATTGAGAATATTAATCCTACTGATCATATCGATATTTAGTAATCAACAAATATGTTTTTGTGAATGTTCTTCTAAACGGCTTAACTTTTATATTTCAACTATTTAAACCGAGAGCTTCCTATCTAACTACCATCTGGCCATATTTGTAAAGTAGAAGTTAAGATCAAATGTATATCAATTCTAACAACGTAGTGAATAATAATATCTAAACATTTCAGAGCAGCACTTATTTCCGGATTATTACTCCTTAAATGTGTATTTAATTATAGTAGCCTCTCCGTGACAGGCTTCGCACAATTTGACATTAGCATGACAATTGACAATGTGTCACTGAGCCGTCAATTCTCGATGTCTTACGCCATACGGCATGCGCAGAGCACTGATGACATTTTAATTGTGCGCACTGATTATAGCTTGACGTTATACGCTTTTGACATTGTCGTTGTCCCATCCTGTTATTATTGCATCTAACATCTGATGTGAAAAAGTAAATTACGTTTTTGTATTTGTACTGTAACGAAAGGAGTGTGATTGAAGTGTGGAGATGCGAATCCTTGTGTAATTATACTTGTTTCGTTGGTTCTCGGTAGACACTAACAGATACAATTTAGTACAAAGTATGAAAAAAGCATACATAAGTAAGGTACAAACATACACATTCACGTCCTTTAATCCCTTTCAGGATAGACAATCATTTATATCAGGACTGCGATGTTTTTTGGAACACACTGAAAACACACTGGCGCATTGCTCAATAGATTCCATCCAATTTACACCTAGTCCCTCAGTCGCCTCCTACGACATACCGGGAAGAACAACTAGAAAATATTATTTTGACTTCACAGAATAGCAGGGTAGTATAAATGTTAGATACAATATTAAAAAAGAACAGATTTTTAGACGCACTTCCGAAGAAGACCTTAATAAAAGAAGAACAAACAAAAAGAATAAAACAATACTGCTAAGCTGTAACCAGGATAGTCATAATTAGTTTTTGAGGCTCTCTACATAGCCTTTAACTATCTACTGGGTGTGATGTACAAGCATTCATAACCATCATAATTTCAAAATGGACGCACGTACAACAAACCTTCAAAATCTTGTTAAAGATAATCATGAGAAACGTTTTAATGATTTCGTAGAATGAAGGACGGTGTATAAGCAGTAGCCATGCCAGCTTATGTCGGCGATCAAATTTGTACTCTATTTTTACCAAAATAAAATCAAGTGTAACACAGTGGATATTTCTTCATTGTAACGCATGTAGACGATCAATTATATCTAAGCTACCGTAAAGTAAGAGCGCTCATATTTATAGTCAATGCCACGAATTTCTAATACTCAAAAATGCTCTAATATGAATATAAGCATATTTCAATTTAATTTGAGTTCTTACGCGTTTATTCTATTATATAAATGTATTATTTTATTTAACAATATAATCTTTACAAAAAATTCAAATGATATTGACAAACTTAAAACTACTTAATTTAATGTAATTATAAATTAAATAAATCTAAAAATTTGTCGCTGTTGTTGGAGCGCAGAGTGCTCAATATGCTAGCAGCGTTCCCGCTCTTCTAAATTATATTAATGCTAGCTAAAATAATAAGATATCAGAAAACAATATGTCTTACCTGTTATTTTTTTACTGTAATCAATATTTCTTAAACTCTACTATACAGATTAATGAACAGAACAGAACAGAAGCGTAATTTTAAACGTATATATTGTCTAGGAAAATTACGTTCTGTCCTTCCCTTAGGGTGGGTGTGTATGCAGGTAGGTATGATTTCCAAATCACATACCTAAAGCTATCAATATTACCAGTAAAATATAATGTAGAGACAGTTTTTTAAGTCAATGCTTCGACTATAAATACCACTTTTTATATTACAGTAGACATCGCAGTGACTACTGTTCTATTATTTGTCTATAGCATTGTGAAGCGGTCGTTAATTTTGTGAAATTGCATTAAGTGTTTTGATACCGTTTCAGAAACTCATGAGAAAAATTAAAACTCACGTGTTTCACACTGAATTATAACATTGACAGTTACTTAAAATATTTTTGAGTAGTAGTAGTTTAGAGTAATTAAAATATGAGCAATGTCTGTTATTTCCAATAGTACTTATATCTTCATTTTATTATATTTTCCCCTGTAATGTTTCATTTACAATAAGAAGCTGACATTATGAACGAGTGTCTTCAACTACGCTTTATTCTATACCATCATCTTTTTTAAATCGAATTCATCTTAATCTTTTGATTTTGGAACCTAAATAAAATTCTAGATCAAAAAGTCTTTACCATGATGCTTTCCCACGATAGAAAGCCACCTCGCTGTTAATTTCAGCACCAATTTGTGCCCTTACACATCTATATTCCTGTACACTTTATTGACCAGCATTATCACGTCACTAGAGCGGACTAATGGCCGATCCGTAGTACCTCATTTAATTGCTTTAATAACTTCCTGTGTCAAAATAACAAAAGAGTTGCGTACGCTGCGCCTATTAACAATAAAAATGAGTAATAACTAATGACCTCTGTGATTGCTACTGTGTTTTGGTGTTGGTATTCAATTATTTGTGAAGAAACGCTGGGAATAGTTCGAGTGATGAATGTGGAAATTTGTTAATTTCATAATGTGTGAATTGATGTTGTTTGTATCTGGAATACTTTTGTAAATAGCAGTTGTTTTAGCAGTTTTCATATTCAATGAGTTACTTTTAAAATTGTATGAGTCTGAATACAATATCTCGACTCTAGATACTTGATTACAATTTCATATATATGATATAACATATTATTACGGCTTAATTAAAAGGTAGTCAAAATAATACGAGTAGTTGTGATCTATAGTATCTTACGTAATTGGATAATAGGAAGTCAAGTTGCAGTTGGTAAAATAGAATTAGCATTACATTCTACAACGGCAACAAATTATAGCGTTGTGACAGAAGTCAAAATACACAAATCTGCATAACATTGAATCAGAAATAGAAGTCACATAAGCGTATTTCGAAGCCAAGCGAACGCAATTAAATTTGAATCATTATTACTACCAAACCTACTTATGATTAGTAAACGCAACTCCAGTGCAACTTTTGGAAAACCAATGACCCGTTATTACATACAAAACTGAACAAATTGCGGTTCATGTTACACTGGATAAAGAAGCATTGATCTGAACCGCATATTACATACGAAGCAAGAAATAATAATAAATAATTGCTACCTCAATAAATTGTTCTGCATTGTATTTTGTTCTAACCGTATTTTAACGAGTGATTATGGATAGGCGGTTGTTGAATTTATAATGAACTGAATTTAGTGCACAAAATAGACTGGAAACATTTCGGAATGCAGAATTACTGAACTAGTCACTAGGCATACTTGCTATAATTAGTACGACGTATATACAGAAGTTTGATGGAGAATTGAATTTGAACTTTTACTCGTTTTGTCATACAATCGTGAAAACAAGGACGATCTATAGTTTTCTTTTATATGTAAAGGATATACTTCCCGGGTAACAAGAAGCTTGAGTGTGGTGACAATTTACTATTTTTCCCATGTCCCTTCATCTCTGGATTCGGGTGCAGACTATGTCTTGGGAACCAGGTGTATAATATAATCATTTTCCATAGTGCTAGTTTAATTTGGTTATAATAATCTGTTCTCTTCCACAAGTCTAATCTTCTGTGGGCTGCATGTTGTTATACTTTTCACTTCTAGCAATAATAGTTAACTTTTACTGCAAAATCTATGTCATATGATTAACATAGGTACATGGAATAAGGCATTATACAGAACATTAAAATAAAAAGTGCGTGACCTTATAATCAGCAGACATTATTTCTCCACGTGACAATCAGATTCGAATTAGCAATTGTCACATTTGTTGCAGTGCACGACGAGCAGAGGCTTTCGTCGATACAACCTCCAATTAGGCAGCAAGGGGTTGCATGACCGACACGGCCGCTGCTCCGAGCCCCGCAATTACGGACGTTTCCTCAAGCAACCCGTACTTCGTTCCATTTGTTTGGCCACGATGACGCCTTACCTAATGTTTCTGGTGCTACTATTAATGTCTTATTACGCGATGCTACATTGATAGAATAGGCCCCAAGTGACAGTAGACACTTGGTAATTATTGGTGGGATTGTAAAATGTTGTGTCAGTGAAGTTGCTTAGAAGGCTGAAAATTAACAAGTTGGGTCATAAAAAGACAGCAATACATAAACGCGTTTAAAAAAATTGCTGAGTAACTTAGAGAATAAATATGAAATATTTAATCGTAATCTTGCCTACAAAATATTTACAAATTTAATAAAAGACCACTGTTTGTAACGCAAACAGAAACATATGAATGGAAAATAAAATGTTCTATCAAATTATAAGGAATCGCCGGCACCAGGTGTTAATTAAATTAAGTGAAATGCCAACAAAAACGGAATAAATTAAAAGGAGGCGTTTTAACTCAAAAGATAGTGTTGGGCCTACATCAATTACACACTAGGGGAGTGCTCGATGAATTATGTACAATAGAATTTTAATGTGAATACTTGAGTTAATACGCTTATAATTTGTTTGCATTGCCTGTTTTACATTTTATGATGTCTAATTGGTGCCGTTTGTTTTTCTTCGTTGTGCGCACGTGCCCTGGGGTTAAAGGTAGTTTTTATTAGCCCATGTGTTGACTTGCCTTTATTAATGTCGTGTTGATTCAAGGAACTTCTAGTCACGAATTGGGAATTGTAATTCACCCATATTTTAATGAAAATTTACTGTCATTGTTAACCTATTTGGTTTAAGAGTTTATTTGTTGCAATACGTTTTTGCACTTATTAAAAGAATCAGCTTTGCTTTGTGTATATAAAGGGAGCCAGAACCTCTAACAACTTAAGCAAAAGCCTTTAAAAATAATTATACCGATTCAACACACTCCTATAGACAAATTGTTCGAGCTAGCATGATTTAAACACAAAAGATACGTGTAGATAAAAGCAGCGATAGTCTAATTAATTCGAAGTAACAGAGTCTCGTTCAATTTCACAGCCAATTGAGTTGGAACAAGCTCTTTGCTTAATTATGACTGTCTCAGTACAGAGGGCCTAATTGTAGGCTCAAGCACTTATTATACAGCCACGGTCCGCTTTGTTTACACTTGCTTTGTAGTCTGTGATTTCGAGAGATTCTGGTCTGTGTCGGTGTTGTGGGGAGCTTTCTTGGGTGTCTCGTAGCGTTTAAATCACGGTAAGATGTCTTAAGCTTCTAACGATTGTTTGGTGAGATGAGGTGATGATATTATTGTTCGTTTGGCGATATTTGGAGTATAAATAGGTTCCAAGTATTTTTTATGTATCAGTAATCGTTTAATTACCTTGAAGATGTATATTAATTATATCACAAACATATTGAGAGAACAAATAAATTATATT
This sequence comes from Leucoptera coffeella, assembly GCA_030578115.1. Taxonomy (NCBI): domain Eukaryota; kingdom Metazoa; phylum Arthropoda; class Insecta; order Lepidoptera; family Lyonetiidae; genus Leucoptera; species Leucoptera coffeella. The sequence goes on along the minus strand of JAMBLF010001148.1, from coordinate 1,104 downwards.
ATTTTATATTTTCCGATACTTATATAATAAATATTTAGTGTAAATTTGTTGTCCTACGTCGACAACAAAACTCATTAATCATACAAACCACTGTCTTGTTACCGCCATTGTGAATTAACCCTTAAATATCTCATTGTACTAAAACCACATGTATGTATGTTTGTTGTGGTTTTAATTGTAATTTTAATGTGGGTTATTACATATGATTATAAACGTGTGGTTTTGAAGAAATAAATGACAGCCGTCTTATTTGGTTCGTTGTAATTACTCTAATTGTATTGGCTAATGACAAGAGGGTTTGTATGACAGTTGTTGTGTCAGGTTGTAGCCACAATGAAGGTGTATGTAGTTTTTATAAATGTGTTAAATAGATGTATACTACAGATTAGTGGTTAATTTTAATAATACGTATTGGGGCTGAGATAACAAGATAATGTTGTAGGTTAAGTATGTATTGGTAAAACATACAGAGGTATTTAAATATAAAACTTTAAAGAACATAATGGTGACGCTTATGACAATACATAATGAGAATACAAATATACCAACACAGCTAAGTAATGTTTTAAGAGGCTGACAAAAATCGATGTTATTATTTAATAATAACATCGATTACGTATTTACGTTCACCCATTCTGAATTTGAAGGAAGTGAAGCAAATATGACATGTAAGTATGCATACATTAAAAAAATACCCTAATTGTATCCCTCTTTTTTGACAACCTGTCAAAGAGTTAACACACACATAGTATACAAAAAGATTTGTAATCCAAATTATCAACCTTCAAAGCTTCCAAGGTAGTATCCTAGAACTTCAGTCCATCATAAAGCAGCACCTACATTATCTTTCTTTGAATCGCGGAGGCGGACCCCTAATGACTGCTAATGAGTGTTTTTTTATTATTTTACAGTCGTGCCACAATAATTTCATAGGCGCTTATTTACGTTACACTTCGTTGATAAACATCGAAACTCGCTTCACACCTCCATCTGATAATCGAATTATGCCTTTCTTACAGTTTCACACCAGTTTTTAACCATGACTGGAAAGATAAGTTTTTATATTGGTCTACGCCCCATGTTTCCGTCTTGAGGTACTTAGGT